>CAUYQU010024401.1:0-48577 GCA_963574635.1 Cheracebus regulus | reverse complement strand
TTTATTTTTCTTTCACTTATGAAGCTTAGTTTGGCTGGATATGAAATTCTGGGTTGAAAGTTCTTTTCTTTAAGGATGTTGAATGTTGGCCCCCACTCTCTTCTGGCTTGTAGGGTTTCTGCTGAGAGATCTGCTGTGAGTCCGATGGGCTTCCCTTTGTGGGTAACCCGACCTTTCTCTCTGGCTGCCCTTAGCATTTTCTCCAGAGAGAAATGCTAAGGAGAAAATCATTTCTTACAGTAACAATAAAATGCATATATTCCAAACTAGCAGAGGGAAAATGTAGGAAATGAAGAAAACTCAATCAATTCAATGGGGAGCAAAACAGAAGAAAAAGGACACAAAGAAGGTACAAAATATAATGATTTCTATTCCTAAGGGTATATACCCAGTAATGAGATTGCTGGGTCAAATTGCATTTCTTTCTTTAGGTCTTTGAGAAATCGCCACATGGAATACTGTGCAGCCATAAAAATGAACAAGGTCATGTCTTTTGCAGGCACATAGATGGAGCTGGAGGCCATTATCCTTAGGAAACTAACATGGGAACAGAAACAAACTAACACAGGAACAGAAAAACAAATATTGCATCTTCTAACTTATAAGTGGGAGCTAAATGATGAGAACACATGGACCCATAGAGGGGAACAACACACACTGGGGCCTTTTGGAGGGTAGAGAGTTGGAGGAGGGAGAGAATCAGAAAAAATAACTAATAAAATATCTAGGCTTAATATCTCAGTGATGAAATAATCTGTACAAAAAAACTCTATGACACAAGTTTACCTATATAACAAATCTTCACTTGTACCATTGAACTTAAAAGTTAAAAAAAAAAAAAAGTTTTACTGGAACACACACACAAAAAGAAAGCACAAAATAGAATAAAAGAGATAAATCCAAATATATCATAATAAATGCAAATGAACTGAGCTTACTTCTTAAAGGACCTATCTTTTCAGAATAATTTATTATTTACAAAAGTTAGTCCTAAAACCTAAAGGCACAGAAAAAGACTTATGGGAGAAGTCTAGTTATATATTATATAAAAGAGATACAACACAAACATTAAGTAGAAGAAAGTAGTTACAAGTATATTCACAGATCAAAAATGCAGACTTAAGTATCAGAGCAGTTTTAGGCTTAAAACGTGATCATATTAGAAGAGATAATTCATTAGGAAGATTTAACAATCCTGTTTAGATGTATTTCATTGTATCACCCACCTTGCACAAATCTCAAAGATAAAGTCTAAGTGAATTAAGATGTAAAATTGTTAAACTTGTAAAAGAAATTAAAGATTCATTTAGAGATTGAGATATAAATGTTAAGAAGTAGTTTGATATTTGTAATAAATTCAAAACTTTAATATAACAAAACAAATTACAAATAAGCTATTAAGGCAAATGGTAGATTTAGAAGAACATATATACTTGGCAGAAGATTAACGTGATAAGCATATTAACCATCGATACAATCTAGTACAAAAGGGGGCAAATGACATAAAACCCAAATTGCCTATAAACATATGGCAATGTTTATTCTCACTGTTGAGTAGGCAAATGCAAATTGAATTCACGAAATATTTTCTCACCTAACAGGCAGGCAACACCAAGTCTTACAATGCCACGTATTCTTGCTGTAGTAGTTGTTGTTTGTAAATATCTAACGTGGGAATTCATTTACCACATGTTTTAACCACTCTCACAGCATCCTGAAAAATATCCTGTGCTCACCCTCCTCAGCCTGGCATTTCAATCAAAGTAGAGAATTTTACCATGCATTTTCTCTAACAGATTGTGCATATAAATGCTAAATGAAACTGGCTGAATCTTTATCTTTGGTGAATTTTTCTGTTGATACTTATGATGCTCTTGCCAGAGAAGTGTCTATTTATTCTTTCAATTTGATTCCTCTTTGTGAGATATTTCTACTTTATGACAGGTATTTTTATTTAAACACCCTTTGCTGTGGACATTTTTCGATGATTTCTTGAAAGTCTATATCAATCACTTGCTACAGTCGCTTCTTTGAGTGTAATTTTACATTAAACTAAAAATAATAGCCAGTTGGATCCAATATAATCATCTGCCTGTGCTTCATGGGTATATCCTCCATGAAGACAGAATCTTTACTTACCAGTCTAGCTTAACACAGAATCTTACAAGAAAGATTAAACAATAATTATGTATTTATAGATTGCATTATAATTTATTATTTCCCAATTCCAAAAATGAAAATGTGTAAAAATGAAACTAAATGGTTAAACTGTACATGTACAAGATTGAAAAATTGTTGGGTTATATAAACTCAATCATATTTTAATTTGAATAAACAATAATTTTAGTGTAAGAATGTTCTAAATACTGCATGGGACATATTTATGCTAAATAAATTGTTGTTTATCTGAAATTGAAATCTAATTGGGCATCCTTCTTTTATCTGATGGCCCTACAAATTGGTATTCTGTAGCCCAGTTTGTATCTTGCTATGTTAAATCATATTTTAAACTTTCTTTTAAAACTTTAAGAAATGAATCAAACAGTCAGGGTAATCTGTGTTCATTTAGTTTGCTATAAGGTCTAGAAAAATGTGTCCATATACTCATCTGTAATCTAACATTACAGCCCTGCATGTTTCAGGCATATTTTTGAAACTGGGATTTTTCTTTACTGTATTCTTCACTAAAAATTATGGCAAACCTTCACTTCAGTTTTACAGATTTTTTCCCCTGTGTATACATTTTCTTCTTTTATTATATAGTTTTATAAATTATAACAGTTTAAAAGCATATTTTATATTATTAGATTTGGTGTCTAATTTAAAATATAACTCAATTACTTCTATCTATAGGTGTCTCCTCCCTTTGCCTCCACACTTCTAGGGAGGAATAATAAATGCACGTATTTTTCTCATTCTAGTTCCATCGAGTTTTTACCTAATGAAAAGTAATAACCAACTTTGCAATAAGTTGATGTCACTACTCATTTTTGGTATTTTAATTATTGATTTTTAATATAATTTTCAAAACAATATTTTGATGTGAATTTGGGAGAAAATGGTAGACTCTGCTCACCATTACTTTAAGCTGATTTTACCTTCAGACTTTCTTTGATTAAGGTTAAGAAAAATCTTTTACCCTTTTTTCTTTAATATTAATTGCATTGTTTTTGAATCAATAGACCATATTTTTTAGAGTAGTTTTAGCTTTACAGAAAAATTGAGTGGAAATACATAGAGTGCCCATATACTGTCTCACTCTCACACATAAAGGTTCCTCTTTAATATCTTGCACTAGTGTGGTATGCTGGTTACAACTGACAAGCTAATCTCAATAATCTACTATTAACAAAAATCTATAGTTTAGGGTTCACTCTTTGTGTTGAAAATTCTATAGAGTTCTGACAAATTTATAAACATATATCTGACATTACAGTATAATACAGAATAGTTTTATTATCAAAAATCCCCTATGATTCTTCTGTTCACCGCTTTCTCTCCCTGAACCCTGGCAACTACTGATCTTTTTACCGTCTCTGTAGTTTTTCCTTTTCGGAAATGTCACATATTTGGAATGATAAAATGTGTCATCTTTTCAGATTGGCTTCTATCCTTAGCAACATGCATTTATGGTTCCTTCACATTTTTCATAGCTAGATAGCTCATTTATTCTTATCATTTAATTATAGTCCATTGTAAAAATGTACCACAATTTCTCTATCCATTAATCTATTGAGAAATATCTTGGTTACTTACCAGTTTTGGTTATTATGCAAAGTTGCTATAAATATTTGTGTGCATGTTTTGTGTGAACATTCATAATTTTTTTACAAATAATTTTGGACTTATTTGTTTTTTCTTCTTATACCAAAATATCAAATTTAGATAAGTAATTATTATATTACATGTTGGTTGACAAACAATTATCTCTTGCATTAATTCTTGTTCAACTGTCAGGACAGATGCTAATTCAGAGGCTTATGGAATCCCTTTAGGTTACTCCACAGTTACGTGGTTGTTTGTTGTTTTGTCTCACTCTTTTTTTTTTTTAGACCAAGTTTCACTGTTGTCCAGGCTGGAGTGCAATGATCCAATCTCAGCTTACCGCAAGCTCCGATTACAGGAGTCAGTCACTGCATCCAGGCTTCATTTCACTCTTGTAATATAATGCAATACCTCTGTGCTGCTGTCTGTTATCACAGCAGCATAAAAAGTGTTGCTATCTTTCTTTGGGAGAGGAAGGGTATGGAGAAGATGTTTTGTGAATAGACTTACTCAAAATGAATTATATCTCTTCTCAACAGCTTTTTAATACTACCCTTACTTCAGATAGTAAATCATTACTAAACTGAAAGTCACAAATAAATGATCAAGTGTGCTTTGAAATACCATATTTAATAGATAAGGATTTATTCATTGAAGCTGTATTAATTTGTATTTCTATGTGTTACATAAAATAGCATATTAAGAAAATTAAGTCTGAATCAGAAAACTGTTCAAATACTAAAATATTCTAATGTTAAAACTATTCCTAATAAAGAGCTTAAAATATGAGATAATCTTCATTTTTCATATTAAAATAATTATATACTGCATTTGTGGCTTTTGCAAACATAGCTGTAATTACCCCTGGCATTGTATTGCTTACTGTCTTTTTTCCCACTTATTAAAGCTATTTATTTACAACAAATGCTTGGTATGCAAACATTAGTCTGCTGTTAACAAAAGTGAAGCCCAAATTCGCAATTAGCTACAGCTGTACATGCTGCTGTCTTTATTCAAAAGTCTTCTATCATTGTGAAGCTGCTTAGCTCATTTTATTCTTGTGCAAACCAATCTCAGATACTAGATAAAGGCCTCATTCTCCATATGCTTAGTTTAGATCAACTTTTATCTGTTCTAACTGTGATGAAGAGTGTGGTTTATAGCAATAGTTGGATTGAAAAGAGGTGAGGGAGAAGGAGACCCTTGATGAAGTTGTGCACCCACTGCACTAAATGAGAATGAATATTATACATCAGTTAATACTTTTAGCATCAATTCAAACTTCTGTGTCCAAGCTATTTATCACTAAAAGCCAATTAATTAAAATCAAGAGTATCTCTTACATCATAGAATCAAACTATGACTTGATGTTTTTCCAAATCAGTTAATCCTATTCATGTGTAGCCCAATGATAGAATAGAATACAAAATAGCCTGGGCCCTGCGACCATGGATAAGTTACTTAACCTCTCTCTAGTTTTCAGTTTCTTTATTTGTAAAACGGAGATAATAACAGCAAATGCTTTATCCGGATCTAGTGAGGATTAAATGAGCCACTATTCACCAAACCCTTAGAACACTGCCTGATAGGTAGCAAGTGATACGCTAGTATTAGCTATTACTTTATGATCTGGTATATTTTAGGAAGGAAAAATTTTTATAACAATTGTTGATGTTATTGATCAAAAGATAAAGACATCTCAGTGAAGCCCATTGAATTGATAATTTATAAAGGGAAAAAGTTAACCACTGAGCAAAAATTTTATTTAGAAATATTTGTTTACATATGATTGAATCCTTTAGTAGAGGAAAATACCCTACCACTACTTATGATTTTTGTGTTTATATTACAACATGGAAATAGCAGTATATTTTTACTACCCATTGACTTGCTTCAAAGTTACAGAAAATGATTACAAAATATGTCATGTTTTACCTTCTCAATTATCACTCCAGATATACTCAAAAGAAAACTATAAAATCTACTGAAGTTAGGTTATTGCTAATGGCAGTTATAATATTTCTGAGATAACTTTATTTGATATTTGATACATAAAATGTCAAAGAAAGGAGTCAAAGTTTCAGAGAATGGAAAAATCATATCATGTTTTTAAAAACTCACTCCAAAAGATTAATCTGAAAAGATCAATAGTTAGAATTTCAACTTATAGATAGACTTCATTTAGATTAAAAGATGCACCCCAGGAAATTAGGATCTCATTAAGAATATCATTTTTTATATTTAGATAGAATGAATAAGATCTAGTATTTAATACCACCACAGGTGATTACCATCAATAAAAATAATTTATTCTATATTTTGAAACAGCTAAAAGAGTAGAACTGAGATGTTCCTAACACAAACTAATGATAAATGCTTGAAGGGATGCATATCCCTATTATGTTGATGTTATTATTACTATGTCTTTATCAGAGCATCATATATACCCCATAATTATATACACCTATTATGGGCCCATTATAATTTTAGCAAAAAAATACTATTTTTAATCTAAATATATCTAAAGTTCATGGATATACAAATCTCAATAAATTCCCATGGTTTTCAGGAAGAATCTTAGAGGCTACAGCTAAATTAAGATAAATAATCTGAGATTGTTACACACTTGTTTTCTTTGCTGTGGGCTTCTAATTTAAAATCAAGTTATCAAGTATGAAAAAAAGTTGTTAGTAAAATGGTGCCAATCTTGTTAGTAACTATTAAAATTAAACCCAATATTAATTTGTAAAAACAAAATATTGATGGAAAATAGGAAAGTAGTATAACAAGTAAATAACTGGGATATGTGATGGTTGGCATTTGTTAATTTCAAGGTAAGATGGTTGTAAGCTTGTGAGTGCAGGTTTGCAAGGTGGATGGTCAGGAGGAAAGTAAAACCAAGATTAGAGAGAGGTGGGTCTATTTTTCACAGGTCAAAGCCCCATATAGTAGTGAAAATGTCTGTGGTTCTCAGCTTTACTTTAGGTTATTAATTATGTTTTCAGGAAGCTCCAACTCCAAGCAGCAATCATGAATGATAGTCAAATAAAAAGTAGAGTGCATCAGGCACCTATAATTTAGATTTTCAGCAGGTAGCAAATTTTTGAGACCTATTCAGTAGTGATTTCATTTGAAAGGTTCATTGGCTTTTGCGGTCTTCTTTAGAAATCTAAATTCAGCTCAATAGTGGCAGTTGGAATTTGGTGTGCCACCATATGACACTAAAGCCACTATTACTACTGACAATGTGAATAGAGAAAAACCCTGTAATTATCTCATAATCTCAAGTTTTCTGAGACTAGTTTGAGGGCTTCATATTCACATCTGAACTAATATTCACAGTTTTTTATTGGAAGTGATCAGTACTCAAGGCACTAAAGGAAAACATAAGTCTAGAACTCTGGTAACCCTACAAGCTACTACACATTTTATTCTTTAAAGCTACTGTCACCAGTCCACTGTGAGTTGAAAAAGATCTCTACAACATCTATCAGTAAGCTTTTTTTCCTTTACTTAGCTATACATGTGATTACTCATTTTTTATTCCTACTGATTGTATTAATTTTTTATGTAATAACCAATTATTTTTAAAAAGTCTTAAGAGGCAGTTCAAATGTGGTTTGTTTTTACCATAAAATAATTCTATTTTGTCATAATATGAGTGCTATCATTTTATGAGAGCTACAAATAATGAAAAAAAATGAAAAATAGTTAAAAGCTCTAGTGTGATGGCTATACTTACACTTAAAACTCCATACTTGTTATCAATATCAAATTTTGACCTAGAACTTGATTAAAATATTCATTAAATGCTCAGAAAAATAAAGTCAGCCTTTGTGTAACAAGATTATTTTTAAAAAGAGTAAATTAAAGAACTTAATTAATATTAGAGTAAGTTGCAGGATAGCTTCTCCAAAATAGTCTACCCATGTAGTTTCCTTACTTATCAAGAAGGATTTTAGTGATATATACCTAATCACGGTGCACTGACATAAAAAAGTTGAAGAACCAGAATCAAGGCCCAACACAATTATAAAAAGATAGCGAGAAGGTAGTGATCCATACCTGTAGTCCCAGCTACTCAGGAGACTGACATGGGAGGATCTCTTGAGCCCAGGAGGTCAAGGCTGCCATCAGTCATGATTACACCACTACACTCCAGCCTGGGCAACAGAATGACACTCTATTTCAGAAAAAAAGAAAAAGGTAAGAAAACTTAGAAGTCAAAAACATAAAACGAAATCACAAATCACACAGACAAAAGCCCAGGTAAAAGCCTGTGACATACCTCAGATGTTCTAAATGTAGCAGGCCCTTAAGGACATCGTATACAAAATAAGATAACATAATATTTACTTATTTTTTCTCATTTTTAATCTATTAAAGAAAAAGGTGACTTAAAGCTGCTGGAAATAACATTTGTGGCTCCAAATACAATTCCTATTACAATAATCTAATCAATCGCTCTTGTTAAAAAAACGAAAAACAAAAAAACCCCACACATTTAGCAAATATTCATCAGTCTTTAATACTAGTCACTTTCTACAATTTTACCCTTCTATATTCGCTTTTTCTCTTTGAATCTTAGTTCTTGTCATCCAATGTAGCCTTTGGTTTCTGAAGCTCTCATTCTGCATCTACCCAATTAAAATCAAATTCAGAGGAAAAGTAACAGTAATTTTGTATTAGCTCAAAATAAGTCCTCCTATATCTCTATATGATCTCAATGTTGTGCAGTCATATTATTTTCTAACTCCGCACAGCTGCCTTATCGGTGCCCTCTACTCTTTAGCCTATATCTCAGCATTCTTCTTCACAGAAAAATATAAACTACCAGGTAGGAAATCCTTCAGCTTTTTAATCTCCTCTTGCTGAAAGCAAATTAGAATCTGCTCTTATATTTATGTCCTTTTAGTATCTATGACAAATTTATCCTCTTGTTCTAGGAATTTAATTTTCTCCCATCTTCATGAACGTTTCATTTATCTCATGTCTCTACTGAATTCCTAACATGTCACTCTCTTCTACAATCATTCGCAAACCTGGCTTTACATTGAAATCATGTGGAGAGCTTAAACAAGTATTTATTGCTGGGTTTCAAATATAAAGATTCTTATGTAATTGATGTGAGGTGTGGCCTGGACATTAGGACATTTTAAAGCTCCTCGGGTGATTTTGATGTACAACTAGGGTTTAAAGCCACCACTTTCTAGTTCATTTTCTGAAAATACAAGGCATTCAAAATTGTTTCTATAATTATTATTTTGAAAGATACTTCAAATCTGTGACAATTTAAGCATCAAAATAAACAATACTAACAGTTTATAATAAATTGAATAAGTAGCAATTTACTAGTTCATATTGATGAAAGAAGAAAAAAGAATTAGCTCTTCCTTATAATAGAATGAGAGCTAAAAAACGAGAAAGTTGAAATTAGAAAAACACTATTCGACAACATTACAGTAATCCTTAATTCAAGAAATAAACTCCAATGGATGTTAAAACTAGTGGGTGAAAGTAGGATGAGATACAGATTTATATATAATATAAAAGTTCTTCCCCACAAAAAGATTATTAGTTTAACATGAGACAAAAGTGAATCAAAAGAGTAACAAGCAATTTTGCAGTTCTAAAATCAAATGATCAAAGTTTAAATCACCAGTAACAGAAAAATTAACATCATGTATCATTCAATGGGAGCCAATGAGGAAAAAACAGTATTACTTCTGTGATATTCCAGCAAGAACAGCATTTCCTCTGCCTAGTCATGAAGAAACATTGGGCAAACCAATATGAGGGACATTCTTAAAAAAAAAAAAAAAAAATCCCTGGGCTAGAATCTTCAGAAATATCAAAGTAATAAAATTCAAGACTGTGGAACTTTTATATTGAAAAAGGGATTACAAGACAACTAGGTATAATATTAGATCCAGAAATACATCTTTTAGCCATAAAGATTATTTGGGATAATTGCTGGAACTTACATAAGGACCTTAAATAAAAAAATATATGGGAGTTCTTTGAAATATTGTTGCAACTTTTTAAGTTTAAAAGTGTATCAAAATAAAAAGACAATAAAACAAAAACACTGACCCTATTAACTCTTCTGAATGTGACTCTAACATTATTACAGTTGTTATCAAGTGTTCTTAATATTGTTTTATCTCCTTTCATTCTGTTCAGCCTAACTTCTTCAAAGACTGCAATTCTTTTGTTTTCATCATTCATCTTTCTTTCATTCTTCAAATGTATGTATTTGAATTCTGACTTTAATATTCTACTTGAACTATTTCTACAACTGTCATTCTTGACCCCCTTTTTTGCTACATTCAGTAAAACTGTTTTTGTTGTCTCTGATATCATTCATCTTCCTTCTGAATGTTGTAGTCTAACTTTCTCCTGATTCTTTCTCTACCTAATACACATCCTTCTAACTATATCCTTCTCACTACTCTAGACATCCCTTTATTCACTAAATATTTAATCAGTTTATTTCAATCACAAGGTACTTTCCAGGAGAGGAAATCTAGTGGTGAACAAAATAGAGCAAGTCCTTATTCTCCTAAAGGTTGCCTTCAAGTGTGGGAAAACAGACAACAAAATAAGTAACAGATAAACAAGACAGTTTCAGGAAATGTGAAACAATATGATAATAAGACAACATAGTTTGACAAAGAATGACTATGAGAAAGGACTGTGTGGTAGAGATTGCATTAGACAGGTAAGTCAGGAAAAACTTTTTGCAAGGTTCTGTTTGAGTATAAAAATAGTATGTGACTGTCTAGTAGAAGGCATTCCTGGAAAAACAAGCAACAAATTCAAATGACCTGAATGTTGAGTGAGCTTTGATGTATTTGAAGAGGAGAAAGAATGGTGAGACTGCAGCAGAGTGATCAGGAAGTAGCACTGTGATAGTGAGGTTACATAGCAAGTTTGGATTTTATGTCCAGTACCACAGAAAGCTACTGAAGTGTCCTGATGAAAGCTCATGGGGTTTTCCAATTTATATTTAAAGGTAAAACCAGTGCTTTCTTTTCTGCTTTTGAAGGTACATCTAACATTATAATCGTTTTGTTAATTCATTTGTATTTCCTGAGAATTCCATCTTAATCACTCTACTTTTCTTAAAGTACACATACTCCTTTAATAAGTAACTCCTATAATCTTATCTAACACATATACACTGATAACTCTTCAGAATCTCCTCTGAGCTCTAAACCCATTGTCTAGTAGTCACTATACATATGCATAAACTCTGCTCACCATCTTTTCCTTTAGACCAGCTTTCCCTCCTACATTCCCTGATTTACTGAAAGATACCACCATCCACTCAACCTTGTAGATAGCCTTGGTTACTCTAGGTACCCAATCAATAACCAACTCAAATGAAACTTTCTCACTGGAATCACTTTATGCATCTCTTTCCTCCTACTTCACTGTAATACTATTGGTTTTGACTCTTCATCATCACTCAACTGATCTACTGGCAAATGCCTGTTTCAAATCTCAGCTGTGCCACACTCATTTTGTTTATGCTGCCAGAATGAATGTTCATGAAAACAAATTTGCTCAGGGGGAACTCATGCTGAAGACAGACACATTGGATTGGGGGCAACTCACTTCAACATGCCTCAATTAATAAGATGTTTAATATAGTAATAGTAACAATAATTGCAATGATGATGATTGAAGAGGACTTATTATTTGCTACAGGATAGACTCTAATCTAAAAGCTCATATATATTAACTCATTTGATCCTCATATTGACCATAAGGAGTAGATTCTATCATTATGTCTACATTACAGATGAGGTAACAAATGCATAAGAAAGACTGAGTAACTTGCCCAAAGGTGTATGGTAGAGATGGGGCTTTGCCATGCTGCCCAAGCTGGTCTGAAACTCCTGGGCTCAAGTGATCTGCCTACTTCAGCCTCCCAGAATGCTGAAATCACAGGCTCCTAACTTTTTTTTTTTTTCTCAATAGAGATGGAATCTATGTTGCCCAGGCTGGCCTCAAACTCCTGGCCACAAGTCACCCTCCAATCTTGGCCTCCCAAAGTAGTGGGACCACATGCATGGGCCACTGTGCCCAGCCAGAAGCTAGCTATCTAAATGAACTTGGTTTCCTTATAAAATCCTGTAGTGAATTCCAAGAATTTTGTGTTACCGTATTCATTTTTGATCTTCCTCTAACACACCTAAACTCCTTTTAAAAAGCTTAAATTATCTCTCTGTGCTTTAAATTAAACATAAATTTGCTATCACACTTTCTCAAATACTTTGTAAGGGTGTCACTATAACTGGTTCCATTCACAGTGGCATAATTTAGAATAGACCAATTTTTAATAAATGAATGAATACTTGCCATCACCAACCACTGCTATCTCACTTCAACTCAGTTTTCTAGTAGACAAGGCGGTCTTTCAATATGGGTATGTAATAGATATATTTTCAAAAATAAAAAACAGAGAAGAATGAGAAAGTCACAAAGCATAGGGAAACTAACCAGTTGTTGATACACAGGTAAAGATGATAATTATGTATCTAGAGGGTAGCATTAGGACACTGTGTATTTGGGGATAGAGAAGAAGTTCAGAGTGATAAGAAAAAGAAAAGGGATACATGAAAACGTAGATGTTAGGAAACAATGATGACAAATTTACAGTTTTGTCTGATAGGAGTAAATGAACTCAACTTTCCAAGAACTTAAAAAAAAAATCTTTCCGTTTTGTAATAATAATGACCTTTCCTACAAAATGAAGCCAACTAATCACAGTCATCTGTTCAGAACAGTCATCTGAACTAAACTGTTCCATTTGTACAACAACCCTGTCAATATTCAATTTTAACTAGAAAAAGATGACAATTATTTTTGCCAAATTGAAATTGGGGGATTAAACTAATGATTTCTTTTATATTTAAATATATTGACCAGGGAGATAGAGAGTTATGTAAGTAGGACTAGTGGTTGTCTCTAGAATAAAGCATTTTAAGAAGAGTTTAGGTGCTGGAAAAGAAGTCAAGAATCTGAAAATCCAGCTAAAATGAAAGTTTAAATATTTAGAGAAGGTTGGTACTTGGAAACCTGTTCACTAGTCCAAGTGTTTTAGCCTAAAAAGGTGGAAAATAAAAAGCTGTTTACAAGTTTTTACTGGTTAGTTATATAAAATGTGTTGTGCATGTGATATCTAAATTTAAAGTAACATGATTTAAACTGCAGTATGTGATGAAGAGTCCTCTGAGGTCACTAAAGCTTTGATTTTCCAGTTAGCTTATTTTATAGCTAGTGCTTTGGAAGCCATCAAGTCCATAACGAGATAGATCAATCAGAGTGTTTTTATTGGTCTACTGCGTACCATAGACTATACACAGCAGTACTCATTGAATCAGACTGCTTGGGAACAGCAGCTTTAACCTTGAGACTTGAACAGAGAAAATAACAGCTTCAAAATTAAATCTCCATGAATTATATATATTCTTATATAAAATTGAATATTTAAACAGTGTCAATTGAAATCCATTGGTAATGAACCAAGTGCAGTTACCTCAAAGAGGAATCATGGTCAAAACATCACATTGTTACTGATTTAAAATGTCTTACTTTAAAGCCTTATACTCAAACATCAGACGTTGCAGTGATTCAAAGAAACTGTTAAATAGCTTAAGCAATACTCTAAAGGTAAAGTGAAAAAGAATAAGTGACCTTCAAAAGTTGCTTGTAGGGCCCATGATAATTTTATTGTTTTATATTTGCTTATCTGCCTTTCAAAAAAATCAGAGGTAAATAAAAGAGGTAACATGAGCCAACATATACTATAGTAAATGGCAAACTCATGGCACTCAATAAATGTTATCATCCCCAGATTTTTGAAATGTCTCAAAGATTATTGTAAGACTACACAAATTACCTGACGTCCTGATTTCCTATATCCAAGTCAGTTTTATTAGTGTTCAGATTCCTCAAAAAAAAAATAATAAATAAATAAGGGCATGATGTGATTTTACTTGTAATAAGGGAAAACTGGTAGAATTGGTGCTGGGATCACTAACCAGGAATAGTTTACCCTAAAGGATATGGACAGTTCACACCACAATATCCAAATAAGTATGTAACCACAGGTAGAATTTGTATCCAAAAGGTCTCTGCAATGGGATGGGAGCAAGGAAAGAGAATCTCTGCAAAGTGATAACGAAGAGGGATTGCTTTAATTTTTAGGCATTCTTCAAAGTTGAAGTAGATGTACACCAAAAACTGGACACATTAAAAAACATAATTCCGTAACTGTAAGTCAGTCGGTAGGGACTTGGCTAGTGGCCAGTGTCTCAGAGAAGTGACTGAAGTTTATATTACAGTGTTCATCTTAGCAGGAAACTGGACATGAATCAAGAACTAGAAAATAAGTACTTGGCTCCAAGGAGCCCACCTGGAACTTACTACTATAGTTAAGAAACCATAATGAATACACTGCATACAAATGCTGTACACGACTCCAAATTTTTATAAATTTGATCTACATTGATCCAGACACTGGGTAGCCTGAGATTTCAAAGTGCAGATCTTTAATACATACAACTGAACAAGGCTGAGGTGACCAGAGGGCTACCAGACAGATGCTGCCCAGGACACTGTAAATCGTTGGTATTCTCGTGTCCCATCTGATACCACGTGGTAAGCACCACATTCAGAACTAACCGTTTCTTATAATCGCCTTCAGATTCCACCAAGTCTCACCACTCAGCATCTATCAATATGAGTTTAACTAGGAAATATTCTCAAAATCTTTACGAGCCCTAAAAATATTGCTTCTAAATTTTTGATGACTAGACTTACAAAGGAGGATAAAGTGGTATTCAACTTAGATAAGAAATAAAATTTCTCTGGCCCATCTTGCTTTTATTCCTCTCTGCCATAGATTATAAATACCACAAATGCAGAGCCAAGTCTATTATATTTACCAGTATATGCTCATCACCTAGTAGGTGCTCATGTAATATTTATGAAATGGTAAATGCATAAAGGGACAGATAAATATTGCTACTGCTAGAATTTGAAAAAGAAAAAAAAATAAACCTTGCTCTTATCTTCTTAAATTTTCTGGGGCAACTTTTGGCAACCCTTTTTCCTAGCAGTATTTTTAGAGTAGCCCTTTATAACCTAACATCTGCTTGTCTTTCCAATGTTATCTTTTGTACTAATGTTTTATTTGTACTTTTTGGTATTTGGTGAAAATATTTCATATTCTTCTCATGACCTTCCTACATTAAAGCTAGTTTTAAAGAAATACTTGAAGAAATTTCATGCATTCTGTTTGTGATGCAAAGCAAGGTATCAAATTAACTTTCTCAGCCTCCCCTTCTACTGACATTTAACTGGACCAGGAATAGGGTCTTGAATTAATCTATGCCTGTCTCCAAGCCCACTCAGTATCTTCTACATGGTGAATGTTCAAAAGATATTTGTGGATTAAAAGTAGTGGTAAAAAGCACTAGTGTCACTAGATATTAGCAAAAAATAATTATAGTAATTAATAATTTTATCAAGTATAAATCTGTGGCTTTATTCAATACAACTGAGATATTGACTGAGATATGGAGGCATCCAGATATTCAAAAAGAATGTAACAGCTGTAGGCAGAACATATAGTTGAAGTCAAAGAGTGGTGTTTTCCAGGAGCCACTACTTAAACAAGGCAGAAATAATCTCTTTGTCATTTTTCCTCAAAATTCTCTGAGCCCATGGCAGTACATCAGTGAGGCTGTTAAACATATTAATAGAGCTGCAGCATTTAAGAAAGTAAATGTGACAGCACCAATTTAAACCTATCTCTGAGCAAAACCTGGGGATTAAAGAGTGGTATACTTATCAAAGCTTCACATTTAAGGAAAAGCATCCCAAAATTCCTAAAATGTACTATTGGATGTAACTAAGTTTGTAAGAGTCATTTCTTCCAAAGAAACTTAATACAGATTTCATAATGGAAGAAAATGGTCAGTAGATTTGCTGTAAATCAGACATCATTTCTCTGTGCCCTTTTTGCCCTCATACATGAGGTTATACATTTTGTGACAGACAATGCAACTCAAAAGAGCTACTGCTCATCAGAGCAAGACACCCTAATGGGGAGAGTGTCCTCCATTATCTTCACAACGTATGGAAAGGTGCTGCAATGGAGTGACTCATTCAACTGATGTTCTCAGTGACTTCTGAGTTTAATACCATTCAAGAAACATTTATTGATTGTCTACCATGTGGCATACACTGAAGCAGCTATGTATAACAGCATTGTGTGTGTACACAGTTTTGCAGATATTTACTTTGACTGTAATCCCTGCCTCAACACTTACTGCACGATCTCTTTTAATAATAATAATGCAACATTTGTTGAAGGGTTACCAATTGTCAGACACCATGCTAAGTCATTTAATCCTCATAACAAACTAATTTGGTAAATACTGTGATTATTACCCCGATATAAATGAAGAAACTGCAGCCTAAACAAGTAAACTGTTTTTCCCAGTTTCCTCATCTGAAAAACGCCTTCCCTTTAGCATTATCATGAGAATTTAAAATAGTGTAGTTTTAACGACAGGAATAAGGTGTAGGAAGCATCTAGGACAGTAGTGTGATGTGTTAAATAATCTCCATTATAACTCAGTACAATATTTCTCATAGATTTCATCTCCCTTGAAAATTTATATAATTTAATATTTGTAAATTTATTTATTTAAATTATAAATTTATAATTTAAAATTTACTCACATCCTCTCTTGTCTTATTTGCTAACCATTTTTACACACTCCAGCCTACTTTCCCGAAACAGTTAATTGATACATTTAAAGGTGAAGACTATAATTTATATAGCTCATATTGCTCTTATAATGGCCACTTTCAATTGAAAAGTGGCCACTTCATTTCATTTTTCTCTTTCCTCCTGATTGATTGCTGAGTACCCATTCCTTCCACACTACCAATCCATTATGCCTAAATCTTAGACATAATAACTCTTTGCTAACTACTATTTACTGCTGTTTTCCACATGTACCATAGTAAAATGAAAAAAATTTAAGTGTGCCAAGTGTTCAAATCTTTCTAAAGACCTGTATTCCGAAGCTAAGCAAATGCTGGCTAGTTGGGTGTCACACAGTTTAGTGGTTTTGAGAAATACATTATTGCTTAATCAAAAATAAGACAATTATGACAATTTATCTTTAGGAATTGGCTGAATAAACTTCTGATTCTCAGAAAGATGAGACTCAGATAAAGAACTTACAATTTAACGTTCCAGAACATTTAGAAGTCACTTGAAAACTGAAAATTAAGGATAACTGCTGTGAGTAAATTGTACAGTTTTATAACATCTTTAATATTTTCTTAAATCACTAACACTATGAATGCAAATCTCTGGAATGAGCTATTTCCTTAATGCTTTTAAAAATTCATACTGATTTTAATCATTGAATATACTATACACTACAAATATAGGGTTGTTTCTAAAGGAAAAACTTACTTCCCATTCCTTTTGTTTCCAGGAGGAGGAATTTTTAATTGGGACTTCCCCAGAGTACATGGTCAGCTTCTTTTGCCCCAAGCTTTAATCAGCCCAGCAGGAGGTCTGAAGTACATTTGGAGGGTAAGTATTGCTCCCCATATTCCACTGGTGGGTATAACAGCTGTTATCATTGGAAATTCCATCTATTTTTCCTTCCACACCAGAAGAGTGTGGGTCATGGCTAAGGAAGACTATTCTGTAGACTCAAATTTTCTATTTAATGACTGCCTTTAGGTCTCAATTTATGAAACAGGAAGAACCAGAAAACTCATTTGGCCCTCAGACCCAAATCATGCTCACTAAAAGCAATTTTGATAATAAAAATATATTTGTTCTCCATCTGCCTAACTCCTACTCCTGTTAAATGGTTCTAAACTGCAGATGAGTAAAAAGTGGGGTTAGGTATTCAATCCCTAATCACCACCCATCACCCCTAAAATCCACATATAAATAAAACACTTCTTTATTTTCACATTTCTGGCTTTAAAAGTTTTCTTTTAAATGCTTATATTTTTACTTTAATAGCTGCAATATAATAAATGCAATTGAGTCTTTCATTTGCTTATTTAGAAATCTTTTTATTTTTATTTTTTATTGCATTTTAGGTTTTGGGGTACATGTGAAGAACATGCAATATTGTTGCATAGGTACACACGTGGCAGTGTGATTTGTTGCCTTCCTCCCCTTCACCTATATCTGGCATTTCTCCCCATGCTATCTCTCCCAAACTCCCCACCCCTGCTACCCCTCCCCTATTTCGTCCCAACATACCCCAGTGTGTAGTGTTCCCCTCCCTGTGTCCATGTGTTCTTACTGTTCAACACCTGCCTATGAGTCCAAGATGCTTGTAATCTTATTACTTTCGATAACCTAAAAACATGTGTTATTAGTAACCAGCGCACCTAAGCTTTCCACCGAAGTGTACATATTCAAGGAGCATTGATCCTGTTGTCTTGTTCAAGGTAATCTGTAAAGAGGAAGTCAAACCATTGCTGTTTGCTGATGATATGACTATACCTAGAAAACCCTAAAGACTCTTTCGCAAAGCTTCTAGAACTGATAAAAGAATTCAGCAAAATTTCCAGATACAAAATTAATGTACACACATCACTAGCTCTCCTATATACCAACAGCAACCAAGCTGAAAATCAAATCAAGAACTCAACTCCCTTTAAAATACCTGCAAAAAATAAAACAATACTTAGGAATATAGCTAACCAAGGAGGATAGGTGAAGGACTTCTACAAGGAAAACTACAAAATACTGCTGAAAGAAATAATAGATGACACAAACAAATGGAAACACATCCCATGCTCATGGATGGGTAGAATTAATATTGAGAAAATGACCATGCTGCCAAAAGCAATCTGCAAATTGAAAGCAATTCCTATCAAAATACCACCTTCATTCTTCACAGAACTAGAGAAAACAATCCTAAAATTCTTATGGGACAAAAAAAGAGCCCACAGAGCCAAAGCAACACTAAGTAAAAAGAACAAATCTGGAGGCATCACATTGTGATTTCACATTATGACTATCAGGCCATGGTCACCAAAACAGCATGATACTCGTATGAAAACAGGCACACAGACCAACAGAACAGACTAGAGAACTTAGAAATAAACCCCAATACTTACAGCCAACTGATCTTCAACAAAGCAAACAAAAACATAGAGTGGAGAAAGAACACCATATTCAACAAAAGGTGCAGAAATAATCAGTAAGCCACATGTAGGAGAATGAAACTGGATTCTCATGTCTCACCTTATACAAAAATCAACTCAAGATGGATTAAGGACTTAAATTTGAGACCTGAAACTATAAAAATTCTAGAACATAACATTGGAAAAACCCTTCTAGACATTGGCTTAGGCAAGGATTTCATGACCAAGAACCCAAAAGCAAATGCAATAAAGATAAATAGCTGGGACTTAAACTAAAAAGCTTTTGCACAATAAAAGGAACAGTCAGCAGAGTAAACAGACAATCCACAGGTTGTCTGTGGACTGGAAACAGGGTGGGAGAAAATCTTCATAATCTATACACCTGACAAAGGGCTAATGTCCAGAATCTATAAAGACCTCAAACAAATTAGCAACAAAAAAACAATCCAATCAAAAAGTGGGCTAAGGACACAAATAGACAATTTTTCTAAAGAAGATATACAAATGGCCAACAAACATCTAAAAAAATGCTAATGATCAGAAATGCAAATTAAAACCACAATGTGATACCACCTTACTCCTGCAAGAATGACCATAAAAAAAAAAATACATGTTGGCATGGATGCAGTGAAAAGGAGACACTCCTACACTGCTGATGTGAATGCAAACTAGTACAACCACTATGAAAAGCAGTGTGGAGATTCTTTAAAAAACTAAAAGTAGAACTAGCATTTGATCCAGCAATCCCACTACTAGATATCTACAGAGGAAAAGAAGTCATTATACAGAAATGATATTGCACATACATGTTTATAGAAGCACAATTTGCAATTGCAAAAATATGGAACTAACCCAAATGCCCGTCAATCAACAAGTGGATAAAGAAACTGTGGTATACATATAAAGTATATATATATATTATATATAAATTATATATGTTATACAATAGAATATAGACAATAGAATACTACTCAGCCTTAAAAAGGAATGAGTTAATGGCATTTGAAGCAACCTGGTTGTAATTGGAGACTATTATTCTAAGTGAAGTAACTCAGAAATAGAAAACCAAACATTGTATTTTTCACTCATAAGTGGAAGCTAAGCTATGAGGATGCAAATGCGTAAGAGTAGTACAATGCACTTTAGGGACTCCAGGAAAAAGGGTGGAAAGTGGGTGAGGGATAAAAGACTACAAATTGGGTTTAGTGTATACTGCTCAGGTGATGGGTACACCAAAATCTTACAAATCACCACTAAAATACTCACTCTTATGTAAGTATACTTATGTAACCAAATACCACCTGTTTCCCAAAAAACCTATGGAAATAAAAATAGTTAAAAAAAATTTCGTAGTGAGTGCTTAGAAAAATGTTTGGCATGGAACAGACACATAATAAACATTTGTTGACTGAACAAATAAGTATACCTACTCTGTGCTGCTTTATATGGTATACATCCTTAATAGATATTTATTAATGAGTAGATTAATGGATGGATGGACATATTTCTCCCAGTGGCTTATAACTCATTTGATATTTATTTTGAGGATCTGGAAACAAATACCAATGACTTGAGGGCAGTACATCTTGAGTCAGCGACATGCTAATCCACTGCCAACCTTTGACAGAGGAGGAAATACCCAGACCAAGTTGGATTGTGCTCTCTCAATAGTGTTAAAATGGGACTTTTATCTTGTCTTGGTCAAGTTCTTATCTGCAGAGTAGGAGAAAGGAAAGTATTTCTTTCCTCATTTCTTTATGCTGCTATTGGAAAGAGGGGACAAAAATATAAACAACATTTCTAATGGTTGGCAGATTTTGAAAGATAAAGGGTCTGCTTTAGAAATATATTTTTCCCCAGAAAGTATGTAAATATTTAGGCTTATTAATAGAACTATACTTTAGCAACCAATCGATAAGTCTTAAGGAGAATAATACCCCATCTTTATGAGGGTCTTGAGAACAGGCAACATATACTTTGTTGGTGGAAATGTAAATTTATTCAACCATTGAGAAGAGGATTTGGCAAAATAAATAAAAAATCTTTCAGAACATGTAAATTCTTTGATTCAATAATTATGCTTCTAGAGAATTTCCCTTAGGAAATAATTGGATAGCTTAGCAATGATGTGTGTGTAGGAATATATGTATGTTGCAGGGTTGTTTATATAAAACAGTAAAGCATTGGAAACAATTGAAATTTTTAATAATAGGCTTATAAATAATTATATGTCTTCTCTAAAAAATATTGTGCAGCTATTAAAAATAATAAAGATCAATATATATTGTAGGAGGCATAACTTTATGGTATGGTATAAGTGGAAAAAGCAACACAGAAATATATGTATGTATATCATGACACTATTTTGTAAATAATAAATGATCATTTTTGTTTCTGCCTAGAAATAAATCTGAAAGGCTGATGGCATTATAAATGATTTTAACATCTTTATTTTCTATAGTAAGCATGGATTATTTTGTGCAAAAAATAAACATTTGTAAAAGTGTGTTGGCACACTCACATGTTGCCAATTGCACATGATCTCTTCTTAATGACAAAGATGCCTGTCAAGTTTCTTAAAAAGGATACATTTTTAAAGTTTTGCACTTATGGTCAGAGCTCAGTTTTCATGTAAGTTATGTTGAAATCCAAATCTTACAAAGCTCAGAGCTGAAGGAAATTTTAGATTTATGCTTTTTCTAAATAGGCAGCTCGCTAGAACTGACTGTAACTGCAAAACATGCTTTTTGGGCTAAAATAAATGATTTTTAAAATGTTCTTTGAAAAGAATTCAGGAAGACAGGAACATTTTCAAAAGGTCTAAAGTTGTGCCTAGTGATATAATCAAATGGACATTCTGAGTATATTAACTTTCTTGTTCTTGTAACAATTGTAGTCAATTTAATAACTGGTTATTTTCTTAGCATTTAAATAAATATAGTAAAATAAATGTACAAACATTGTATTAGAAAGAGCTGAATGAGATTATGTTTTCTAATGGATCATATACTTTTCACCTTTAATAAAAGAGGAGTTCTAACAGAGGCATGAGCACTAATTTTTACCTCAAAAAGATCACATAGATTTTTATTTGAAGGCCTACATTCAAATAACACATTGTCTATTGGAATAATTAAAGTTTTATCAAAGCTATAGTAATTTAACTTTTCATTGAAGGAAATGAGAATTAATTATTTTATGCTGTGTGTTTTATAATAAAGTAAAATTTCTTAAATTCCTAAATTTCCCTATCTACATTAAGTGTATAATTGTGAATTTATCCTGTTGTAGATGTGTCAACAATAATTAATGCTTGAATGGAGTTGTTTAATGTAAAGAAAATGGCCTTCATACAGATTATCTTATTTGTACTTTATGCAAACACTGAGAGAGGTCATGACTGGGTTAAAGGCATACAAATGTTATGTGTCAAATTCAGGCATAAAACCCAGACACTAACTAAATTAGCACTAATTTAAAGATGTGTGTATATGTATGCATTTGTACGTATATCCCTGAAGACCGCTCAACGGTAAATTATTTTGCCACTCAGTACTGAATCTAATGCAAACTAAGAGTTTGTAGCAACTAAATTATGCTATATGCAAGTTGGTTTTTAGACTGAAAGGTCATCCTGGCTTGCTTTCTGTGGAATTACTTTCTGCCAATAAGTCCAGGATAGGGATATTTGGCTCACAGAGCAGCACTACGAGTGACTAAAGACAAGTTGGGATTACTCACGTGTATGAAATGTCGCTTTTGTATATGCGAAAGAGCCATGGTTTCCGGGAACAGGTAAACTTTACTTTCACCAGGCTCAGTTAGGAGAGTTTTCTATATTTGTGCCTTTGATGAAGAGCAGCTGAAATAGTGTGTATAGTTTTTCTTTTTAAGACAAAAACTAGCATTTGCTGCTATGATGGTAATAGTCATAGAAGCAGAGGGTTTCAGACCATTCTGCTGGTATAGTCTCCTGCACTCATTCTCTGGGGCCCTAAGAAATCTCTAAGAACCATCTAGTTAGCAACTAGCCACCCTGGTAGAGATCACTAATATTAGTGATTATGAAAACCTCCAAAGCCTTACACATTCACACACACACACACACACACACACACACACACACACACATTTAACTAAATTCTCAGAAAACCATCATTGCTGACATGATGACTGAATTTATAATTCTTCTGTTATCTAAACCCTTTAGCAGGGCATTAACATTTATTGAGTATAAATGTGCTATACATACATTAAATTATCCCATGTGCCATATGTACATTAAATTATGATTAGATCCTCATAACAGCACTAGGAATTTGTTATTATTATTCCTACTTAGAGGTGCAATAATTGAGGCTACAACTTAGAGCTCCACTTTCACTACCACACAATTTCCTAACCACAGTGTATGATATATATAGTATGATGAAATGAATGAATGAATTCTAGCCCCAGATAATGGGAGTCACTGATAAGAATTAATCGTGTGGTAAAAGTTAATGTATTTGTGCTTTTAAGCCTGTATTAAAGATTAATTACTTTAATTGTACATTTAACTAATTTATTCAAGTAGGCATATGATAGAATTAAACAAACAACATATTAATCAAAGCATCATCCTTCTTGAAAAAAGGATTTCTTAGTGAAAACAAACTACTAGATTTTAACTGATGGTATGACAAAAACATGGTTTCATTTTCAAACTTAACAAACTAATGGGTGAACAACTGGTAACAGAACTGTCAGGGATATCATACAATTGCACTTTTTGGGTCAAATTTCATAACCTGGGCTTATTTCTTATTTCTTTCCCCATTGGATATTGGCATCATCAATGTGCAGAAAAGTATGTAGTTGATTGCTTGTGTTACTTTGGGAAAGAAAATTTATCATTTACAATCTCTTTCTAATGCTACATTCTTAAATGTAAAAAAGAAATTGTTTTGATATTTGTCAGAGTAGTTTCTCATTGTTAGAAATAAAAATAAATTACTAGCTCAAAGGAAGAAAATGCAGAGATCCTGCTTTTAAATGTTGTTTTATTGATGAGACAATCTAAGAGATTGATTGATTCCATTATGTAATAGTTTAAAATAAAAATCAACATTGCCTTAGTTTTCAGAAATAGTTTGCAGTTTTGACTCGGAGCGCTTTTAGGACCAGGTTTCTTTCTATATACTTAAAATCTGGGTCACTGAAAAATTTTCAGCTATCTAAATATTTTAGACTAAAAATAACTGAACAAAGATAAGAATAACTCTGACTGGTTCAAAGGGCTTGATATCAATTATTTCTCAGAAAGTTATTTTAATTAGTTAGGTGCCTGGACTAACCTCCATTAAACTAACCTCTATTATCTCAGCTAATCTTCATAACAAGTTTCTTGCAACTGATATTGCTTTACCTACTTTACAGGTGGGAAATTATGGCTCAGCAGTGCAGTAGCTTGCCAGTAGTTCTCATAATCTCTGGTGGAACCAGGCTTAAACCTACACTGGTTTGACCTGCTCCACAATATGCTGCCTCTAGTGCTTCTGCCAGTCCCAACTCTGGCTCTGACATGGTGGGAAAAGTTTAATGAATCTCACTGAACTAAACAGCTCATCAATGTTGTTAAGCTATATCCTTATTTGAAATACAGTTAGGCTTCATTATTTGTGAATTTTATACTTGCAAATTTGCCTACTTCCTAAAATTTATTTGTAATCCCCAAATCAATACTCATGGCACTTTAATGGTGCTTCCCAGACATGTGCAGAGTGGCAAAAAATTTAAGTCTCCCAAGGTGTACATTCCAAGTGGAGATCAAACAAGGCAACACTCTGCTTTCTTGTTCCAGCTCTCATACCGTAAACGAGTGTTCTTTTTACCATCTCTTTAGTGCCATGTTTTTCACATGTTGTGCTTATTGTTGGGGATTTCACTGTTTAAAATGGCCCTCAAGTGTGGTGGAGGAGTGCTGGCTAATATTCCTAAGTGCAAGAAGGCTGTGATGTATCTTACTGAGAAAATGCATGTGCTTGCTTCATTCAAACATGAGTTATGATGCTTTTGACTATGAATTTAATTATGATTAACAATATATTAAATAAGATGTCTTTCAACAGAAACACACATAAAACAAAATTATATATTAAGCAGTTGTGCAGAGGTTTGCAGAAACTTAACCATGTGTTTCCCCTAGGAGCAATGGAGTATCTGCTAATGCAGTGTTCTCAAAGACCTTATAGAACATAGCTACCACGAACAGCGAGAATCAATTGCATGTGGCTTCACTATTCTTTGTAATGGCATATGTATAGAAGTTAACTTATTGCCCTTTGAGTAAAGTTTTACCATGGGGTAATTTTACTGGATTCACTAAGCACTCTTCAGGGATTCGCCCATTTTTCATAAACCACTTGACAGGCACACCTCAGAGATATTGTGGATTTGGTTCGAGATCACTGCAATAAAGTGGGTATCAGAATAAAGTGAGTCACACAAATTTCTTTATTTCCTAGAGCAAATAAAATATATGTTTGAGCTATATTGTAGTGTATTAAATGTGCAATAACACATATCTGAAAAACTGTATATATCTTAATTAAAAAATACTGCTAAAAATATTAACAATCATCTGAGCCTTTGGTGAGAGGTAATGTTATGTTGGTGGAGTGTCTTGCCTCAATGTTGATGTCTGCTGACTGATCAGGGTGTTGGTTGCTGAAGGTTCAGACAGCTGTGGCAATTTCGTTAAAGAAGATAACAGCGAAGTTTGCCACATGGATGGATTTTTCCTTTCATGAAAGATTTCTCTGTAGCATGAGATGCTATTTCACAGTGTTTTACTCACAGTAGAACTTCTTTCAAAATTGAAGTCATTACTCTCAAAACTTGCCACCACTTTATCAACCAAGTTTATTTAATAGTCCACATTTTTGTTGTCATTCAACAATGTTTATAGCATCTTCCCAGGAATAGATCCCATCTCAAGAAACAACTTTCTTTGCTCATCTATAAGAAGCAACTCCACATCCATTCAAGTTCGATCATGAGATTGTAGCAATTCTGTCACATCTTCAGGCTCCACTTCTAATTTGAGTTCTCTTGTCATTTCTACCACTGCACAGTTACTTTCTTCATCTAAGTTTTGAACTCCTAAAAGTCTTCTATGAGGGTTAGAATCAACTTTTTTCCAAACTCCTGTTAATTTTGACATTGTGACCTCCTCCCATGAATTATTAATATTCTTAATGGCATCTAAAATGATGCCATTCTAGTTAATCCTTTCCAGAAAGTTTTAAATTTACTTTGCTCATATCCATCAAGGGAATCACTGTCTATGGCAGCTATACTGTTCAAAAGATATTAAATAATCAGAATTGAAAGTTGAAGTTACTCCTTAATCTATGGGCTGCAGAATGTGCATTGTGTTAGCAGGCATTAAAACAATATTAATCTCCTTGTACATCTTTGTTGGAGCTCTTGAGCCACCAAGGACATGGTGGAGCGGTACTCTTTTAACAGGATTTTTTTTTTTCAGGGCAGTAGGTATTAGCAGTGGGCTTCAGTAAACCATGCTGTATATTCAGTAAACCATGTATATTCAATAAACCATGCTGTAAACAGATGTGCTGTAATTCAGGCTTCGTTATTTCACTTATAGAGCACAGAAACAGGGTCTTGCTCTGTTGCCCAGGCTGGAGCGCAGTGGTGCAATCATGGCTCACTGCAGACTCTACCTCCCAGGCTTAAGTGACACCCTTACCTCACTATGTTGCTCAGTCTTTTCTCAAACTCCTGAGCTCAAGCAATTCTCCCTTCAGTCTCCCAGACTGCTGGGATTATAGGCATGAGCCACTGTGCCCAGCCAGATTTGGCATAATTCTTAAGGCCTCTGAGATTTGGGGAATAATAAATGAGCATTGGTTTCACCTTAAACTCATCAGTTACATCAGCCCCTAACAAGAGATTCAGTCTGTCACTTGAAGCTTTGAAGCCAGGCATGACTTTTTCTCTGTAGCTATGAAAGTCCTAAATGGCATCTTCTTCCAAATAAGGCTGTTTTGTTTACACTGAAAATCTGTTGTTTAATGTAGCCACCTTCACCAGTTATCGTGGTTAGAAATTCTGGATAACTTGCTGCAGCTTTCACATCAGCAGTTTCTGCTTCATGTTACACTTTTATGTTGTGGAGATGACTTCTTTTCTTCAAACTTCATGAATCAACCTCTGCTAGCTTTCAAGTTTTCATCAGCAACTTCCTTATCTCTCTCTGCCATCATAGAATTAAAGAGAGGGCCTTGCTCTGTATTAGGTTTTGGCTTAAAGGAATGTTGTGGTTGGTTTGATCTTCTATTCAGACGACTAAAACTTTCTTCACAGCAGCAGTAAGGCTGTTTCACTTTCTTATCATTCATGTGTTCAAAGGAAAAGCACTTTTTCTTTAAGAACTTTTCCTTTACATTCACAGCTTGACTGTTTGGTGCAAGAGGCTGGATTTTCAGCTTCTCTCAGCTTTTGACATGCCTTCCCCATTAAGCCTAATCATTTTTAGCTTTTGATTTAAAGTGAGAGATGTGAAACTCTGACTTTGCTTAAACGTTTAAAGGCCATTACAGGGTTATTGACTTAATTTCCATATTTTTGTGTCTCAGAAAATAAGGAGGCCCCAGGAAAAGGAGAGAGAAAGTGGAATGACTGGTTGGTGAAGCAAATCCAAACATATACTTATGAATTAAGTTTGCTGTCTTGTATGAGCATGGTTCATGGCGCCCCAAAACAATTACAGTAGTGACATTAAAGGTAATGGATCACAGATCACCATAACAGATTAATAATAATAATCATAACGATGTTTTAAATGTTGTAAGAATTACCAAAATGTGACACAGGGGTATGAAGTAGGCATGCTATTGAAAAAATGGCACTGATAGACTTGCTGGATGCAAGGTTGCCACAAACCTTCAACTTGTAAAAATCACAATATCGGCAAAGTGCAATAAAGAAACGTGCAATAAAAGGAGATATGCCTGTATTAATTTCCTATGGCTGCTGTAATAAATTACCAAAAAGCCATGACTTAAAACACACAAATGTATTAATATGCAGTTTGGAGTTCAGAAGCCCCAAATGGGGTTTACAGGAATAAAATCAAGTTGTCAGAATTGCCTTTCTTCTGCAGGCTCTAGGGGAGAATCCTTTCCTTGCTTTTTCTGACTTACAGGTGACCTGAATTCTTCGGCTCACAGCTTCATATCACTCCATGATTCCATCATCATGTCTTCTCCTGCTTTATTCCTCCTGATATAAGGACTTTTGCGATTGAGAATGTCAGCTTCTAGCCCTGTCAATTATTTGCTCCCCAGAGTATGTTCACTTAAGTATATTACTGTTAGGAAGCAAAAGACATTTTTCTTTTCACGTTGGCAGAATTGCTGATTAAATTCACCTCTGTGGGTAGCACAGTGCTCTTGTGCGTATGATGTTTTCACTGTCGTCTCATTATTGTTTTTGGATTCCTGATTCTAGTCCCCAGAGCCAAGAGAAGTCATTTGTATGTCCAGAGAAGACTTCATGCAGAAGATGACAGAGATTGTTGGTTGGGGCACAAAGGAAGAATACGGGGAGCTCTTTGACAAAGTGGATGTGGCCCAAGACGGCTTCATTAACTGGGACAAGCTGACTTCATTTATACTGCTAGAGCTCTACGAGCAAGATGAACGAGCAAAGACGACTGTGGTGCCCCAGTGGAAGGACCTTGAATTCCTCCCAGTAAAACACAAGGACATCATTCAAAAAGTAATTTTCTTAAAAAGTTCAAGTCATTATCTGACCATCAGTAAAGAAGGTTTATTAGCAATCTGGGGAGAGAATTTAAAGCTGCAAGAAACATTCCCCATCACTTCAGATGCCACCAAGCTCAAACACCTGTGGGTGACAAGCCTGGTTTCCCTGGAAAATGTAAACAAGGTACAGACTCTTTATTAAAAAAATTTACTGCTTGTAAAAGAGAAAAAAGTTAGGGGGCAGGGCTCCTGGCTATCAGTAACAGAAAGCTGCATTACTCTTGGTGGCTTTACCCTGACTGGAGGGAGAACAGGTAGTGCCAAGTGAGCTATACGATTTTCCAAGCTGTTCTCTTGGGTGCCTTGTAATGACATTGCTGCTGATGACTCAGATTCCTAGCTCTGTCTTCAATGAGGCCATGCTGCATTATTAGCTTATAAGAACTTTACTCCTGTATAGTTTACAGCAGGATCGTGGATCTACATGTAGAACTGAGAGGCTACTATAGTGCATGGCAAGAATCAATGCAACTAAGGGGAACTGCTTATCTAATTTTGGTCACTGTACTAGTCAGTGTCTTCATTATAATAGTTAGGGCCCACTCAGTTTAAACATCTTCATATGCCTATATCTCTGAGCAAGATAACATACTGTAAGTAAAATAATTCTGTGAGGGAAGGTTGGTGCTTGAAGAATCCATATTATTATTTCATATTAAGCAGATGGTAGATTTCGCTATGAAACTTTTCAAGTGCACACACAAGCAGAGAGAATAGTATTAGAAACTGATGTATCCAATATTCACACAATCATTTTCAGTTCTCAGCTAATCTTGTTTTGTTTATGCTTCCTCCCATCAAGGTCCAAAACATCGTATCATTTCATCTGTGCATATTTCTGTATTTCTAAAAGATATCTCTATTTTAGCATAGCCAAAATACCACCATCACACTTAATATACACAGCAATATTTTCTTAATGTCATGAAATAGCCAATCATGCACATATTTTCCTGGTTGTCTTATTAATAGTTTGTTCAATGAAGATCTAAATAAGGTCCAAATATTGTGAAGGGTTACTAAGTCTCTTTCGATATAAATGCTTTTCTTTATTTTTTTATTTTTTATATTTTTGCAAATTTTGGCTGTTGCTATTGATGTTTCTATTAAAGAAACCAAGGTTTGTCCTTTAGAATTTTCCGCAGTCTGGATTTTACAGATTGTGTCTACATGGTGTTGTTTAATATGTCCACCTCGTTCCCTAAATTTCCTAGTCAAGTGGTAGTCAAGTCTAAAATTCTTGAGTAGTTTCAGAGTGGTTTGTTTAGAATAGGTGGTTATGTGTTTTTCAGTCAGTAGGTATTAAATACCTGGTTCTTTCTCTTCTTGAGATGTTAGCAGTTATTGCTGATTATTCCTAGATCCATTAATTTTTTAGGGGCCAGATGGTGATTTCTAATTTGACAATGTCCTTTCCTTTAAGGTAGAATATCTCTATAAAAAAGAAATATCCTCATCAATCGATTATTTACCATGTGGTACAAATTAAGGGCAGAATAAATGCCTAATTTTTCACACTTATTTGCCAGTTTTTAAAATAATGAGCTGCTTTTCTAATATCCTCTAAAGATAGTCTCTATTATTATTATCAGTATAATTGAAAAATAATGGGTTTAAAATTTTTTTATTTGTTTTAATCTACTGAGTTGTTATCCCATTCAAAAATTGTACCCTCTTTAGAGAGTGAGAACTAATGCAAGTTGGCTTCTGAGTGTTTTTGTAATCCTAACAGCTCTTGAAAGCTTCTTTGTTTCCTGGTGTGACAAAATGTTCCAGATTCATCTTGTGTACTTCCTATGCCAGACCTAAATCAGCATTTCTCCAAAAAGCCAAGTTATTTTTAGTGGGAAAATGTATGCTCTATTGTTTGGAACCATAAATCATTCTCATCCTCATTAGCTTCCTATGCCCCAATCTATTAATCCTCTCAAAATTACCATGGAGTAGATATTATTCCCACTTTGCAAATGAGAGACTGTGCAAGGAGAAGTTGTATAATTTGTCCTAGGTCACACAGGGGGTAATCAGTGTTGCCAAGATTTGTAAACTGAGGCAGCCCGACTTCAGGCCTGTGCTTCAGTCTTTGCTGCCTTCATAGTGGCTGCTAACATTGAATTCCGTTTCTTTTTGCTAAGTATCTGGTGCTAATACTTAACTTTTATGAATTAAAGGATAGTTCCAGTCCAGATGATTTGTTTTAATATCTGTGTGCAGTATTCTGTTATTATCATATGATGTTCATCTGTTTCTTCTTTTCAGCACTGATAACTAAAACCTTTTTTTTTTTTTTAATACTTTGAGTTCTGGGGTACATTTGCAGAATGTGCAGGTTTGTTACATAGGTACACATATGCCATGGGGGTTTACTATACCCATCAACGTGTCATCTACATTAGGTATTTCTCCTAATGCTATCCCTTCCCTAGCCCCCACTGCCTGACATGCCCTGGTGTGTGATGTTCCCTTCACTGTGTCCATGTGTTCTCATTGTTCAACTCCCACTTATGAGTGAGAATCAGTGGTGTTTGCTTTTCTGTTCTTGTGTTAGTTTGCCGAGAATGGTGGTTCCCAGCTTCATCCATGTCCCTGCAAAAGACATGAACTCATCATTTTTTATGGCTGCATAGTATTCCATGGATATCTTAGCTTTTCTTTTGTGCTTACTCAACATAGAATCTTAAAGAATGTTACCTTTTTTTCTTTTTAAAGCAGGTTTATTGAAATATAATTACACAAAATATACTGCATATGTGAAAAGTGTCCCAAGGTGATAGATTTTAATACATACATGTACCTGTGAAAAATCAACAGTACGAAGAAGACAATGAACATATTAATCACCCTCAAAAGTTTTCTTGTACTCTTTTGTAATTTCCCCAATTCCTTTTTCGTTAAGCAAGCACTGATCTGCTTTCTATCACTATAGATTAATTTGGATTTTCTAGAGTTTTGTAAAATTGGCACCATACTGTATGCATTCCATTTTATCTTTTTCTTTTTAACTTGGCATAACTATTTTGAGATTTATCCATGTTTTGAGGTATATTACTAGTTTTTTATTGCTCTGTAGTATTCCATTATGTGGATGTAGCCTCACAAACACTTGGTATGATCAGTTATTTTTTCTCTTAATTTTAGCCATTTTAAAAGGTCTGCATTTATATCTTATTATGGCTTTAATTCATATTTACCTAGTGACTAATAATCTTAAGCATATTTTCACGTGCTGGTTTGCATGTATATCTGCTTTTGTAAAATGTCCATCCGAATATTTTCCCTTTTTTTATTGGGTTTGTTTTATTATTATTATATTATTGAGTTTTGAGAACTTATTTTATATATTCTGGGTAGTTATGATTTATCAGGTGGATACTTTGCAAAAATTGCATCTCAGTTTTTACATTCTCTTAACACTGCCTTTGGTAATTTAATTCTCAGATCTTTTATTGCATAGAAATACAATAGATTTTTCAAAAATGATAATATATTCTTCAACTTTGCTGAAGTCATGTACTAGTTCTGTAGTGCTTTTGAGCATTTCTAAAATTTCCTATATATACTATCATGTTATCTCCAAATAGAGACATGGAGCTAGTTTAACTTCCTCCTTTTCAGTATTGATATTTTGAAATTTCATTCACTTGCTTAATTTATCTGTCTAGAAACTCCATACCATATTAAATAGAAGTGGTAAAGGTGGACATCCTTGTCATGTTTCTGATCTTATGGGAAATGTATTTATTTTTTACCATTATATATGATGTCAGCTGTAGAGTTTTTGTTGCTGTTGTACATGCTGTTTATGAGGTTGAAGAAATTCTCTTCTATTCCTGATTTGTTGAGTGTTTTTATCATGAAAATGTGTTGGAGTTTGTCAAATGCATTGTTTGCGTCTGTTAAGATTATCATATAGCTTTGTCTTTTATTCTATTAATATGATGTATTACTTTGATTTTTATATGTTAAACCTTGCATTCCTGGGATAAATATTACTTTGCTGATGTGTAAATGTTTTGTATGTTGCCAGATTCTCTTTGCTAGTATTTAGTCTAGTAATTTTACATTTATATTCATAAGGGGTATAGATCTGCAGTTTTCTTTTCTTGTGATGTCTTCGAATGGATTCAATATTAGGGTAATCCTGGCCTGATAAAATGATTTGAGAAGTGTTACCTTTGCTGTAATTTTTTGGAAGAGTTTGAGAAGTATTGGTATTATTTTTCTTGACATGTTTGGTAGAGTTTGTCAGTGAAGCCATCTAATTGAGGATTTTCTTTGTGACACTTTTTTTGACTATTACTTTCATTTTCTGTCATAGTTCTGTTGATATTTTCTTTCTTGAGTTGGTTTACATAGTGTGTGTTTCCTGAGATTTATTCATTTCATAAATGTTAACTAATTTTTTGGCATATAATTATTTTATTCTCTAATGCGTTATTTCTGCAACATTGATAGTAACCATTCTTATTTCTGATTTTAATAATTCATATCGTCTTTTTTTTTGGTTAGTCTAGCTAAAGTTTTGCCAATTTTGTTTATCTCTTCAAAGCACTAAGTTTGATTTTATTGTTTTTCTCTATTGCTTTTTTATTCTGTTTTATATCTGTACTAATTTCTCTTTTTTTCTTCCTTCTGCTGGGTTTGGGTTTAGGTTGCTCTTCTTTTTCTGGTTTCGTAAGATGGAAAGTTAGGTTACTGATTTCAGATTTTTTTAGATTGATGCTTGCAAATCTAAATTTCACTCTAGACATTGCTTTTACTCTATTCCATAAATTTTTTGTATGTTGCATTTTTGTTTTCATTCATAGGAATGTATTTTCTAATGTTTTTTGCGATTTTTTCTTTGACCCATTGGTTACTTAGAAGTGTGTCATTTTATTTCCATGCAGCTGTGAATTTCCCACATTTTATTTTGTTGAATGAAACTTCTAATTTCATTCCATTGTGTTTGAAAATATAATGTATATAATTTCAAATTTTTTAAATTTATTGAGATTTGTTTTATCACCTAATATATGGTCTACCCCGAAGAACATTCCATGTATGCTTGAGAAGAAATGCATCCTGCTGATGTTGGAATGAAGTGTTCTTTACACATATGTTAGATCTAGTTGGTTTATAGTGTTTGTCAAGTCTTCATTTTCTTACTGATCTTCAGCTCAGTTCTATTCATTATTGAAAGTAGAGTATTGAAATATCTAACTGTTATGATTGAAATGCCTACTCTGTCATCAATAATTTTAGTTTTCACTTCATGTATTTTGGGGCTCTGTTGTTAGAAAAATGGCAGATGTAAATCTTACCTTCTCAGTAATTATATCAATGGACTAACCACTCCAATTAAAGGGCAAAGATTGGCAGAATGGTGATTTTAATAATTTATACATGTTTATTAAAATTCTCTATTTGATGAGATATAATTCTAATTCTTTTCTCCCTTTCTTTTCTTTTTTTAAATGGGAGTCTCACTGTGTTGCTCAGGCTGTTTTTGAACTCCTGGCCTCAAGGAATCCTCCTGCCTTGGCCTCTCAAAGCGGTGGGATTACAGGCATGAGCCATCAAACCCAGCCACATAATTTCCTTTACTTCTTCAGACCTTGTTTTCTTTAGTTGTTTGAACATATATATATAACAGTTGAAGTCTTTTTCTAGTAAATCCAATGTGTGAACCTCCACAGGGACATTTTCTATTGACTCATTTTTATGTTTTTAAATAATTTTCCTTTTCTGAAATAGCCTTTAGGATTTTACTGGACTTCAGATAAAGCTACTGATAGAGTCTATATCAAATGATTTCCATGAAAGCCTCTACTTGCATCATAAAACATGATTTGTAAAGTTTCTGGTATAACTGTATGATGCTATATTTCTATGCCTTAGTCTCTCCTATATGATTAGTGGTCTAGTCTCCCATGGATGGGGATGTTGATGAGTGTGTGGAATAGGGGTAGGAAAGAAAGCATGTTCAAATGCCTCTAATGGGAAAAGTTTCTTCTTGGCTAGATTCCAAAGTTAGGATAAAGTACATTTGTGCCGCTGTTCTTTACTTCTGCAATACTGTTAAGGATCCTCAGAGAACAAAGTCTGATTTGGCAATTAGATTGGCATGTCTGCTTTGCATATTAATTTTGCTAAATCCGTCATAAATACTTTCTGATTTTCTACTCTGCTACTTTAGATAGCAGTGGCTTTTACAAGTAAAGAGATTTGTTTCTATGATCTGCTGTCCAAAGAAGAATTTGCTTGCCAATACAAACTCCAAGGCCTGCAAGGAACACCAATTTGCATGGATTATTGGTATGATCCTCTTGATGCCAATGAATCAATTCTTTCTTTTGGTGATATAACTGGAAAGGTAAGTGAGGGTAGATTAAGATTGAATATTATGGATTTAATCATCAAACTGTGGTTTAAAATAGAGATTAAAATGTGAAGACTGTGACCTCCAAATTTAATTACATTATGGATTATATACACATTGGACATGGAAGAGATGGATTAGGTCATAGTTTGTCTTCCTGCTTACAAAAACAAATCTTCATTGTGTGTGTGGGTTTGTTTGTTTGTCTTTTTGGTCTGTGTGTAGTCTCACTTTTCTCATTTAGAAAAAAAGATCTTGCTCACTTTTTTTTTTTTACCATAGGATGCTTAATTTATTAGATCCCAATATGAATAAATGTTTAATATTAAATGTCTACATTTATCCCTCAACATTCTTTCAAATTTATTGTTCCGATTCTCCTACATAATTAGGTTTCTCAGTACCAATTTCCTGGTGAGTGCTTATTGCCTGTATCATATGACAAAAGGGTTAGAGAGGGCGCCTCTGATACCTAGATATTGGATACAATTATTTCTGTCCGCCTATCAAATTTCACTCAACCTATGAAAAATTCTTACTTACTGAATGAAACTAGGTTATGTCTGTGACCTCTGAGGTAGGCTAATTTCAACAATTTCCTTTTGTAATTGTGAAAGCTTTTCATTCTTCCTGTTTTTAATGACAAATGTATCTTAAAAACAAATGAAAGACTGCCCTTTGGTAATTGAATCAGCAACCTCATAATTGTTCTGTTTTTTTTTTTTTAGTATAACTGCCTACATTCTTTAAATAATATTAAAGAAATGCTTATTAAGTTAATAGCTACTCCCTATTAAACAAAAATAACATAGAATCTTCTTGCAACAGTTATCCTGTCCATGACTGTTTTTCTTTCAATGTCTCTGGTCAAGGTTCAAGCAATTGCTTTCACAGCAGCCTTGATTTCTCTGTTTGAACGGCCTGCTAGTGCATGTGAAGATGGAGAAGCCACCACGACCATTAACTGGGCAGAGCTGCTCTCTGGATGTCACAAATGTTGCCATATATTAGAGCATAAACTTCATCATGGAGATTGGGTCAGGCAAGGTATTGAATTTGAACAGTAATGAAAGTAAAGGGTCACCTCTGACTTGTACATTTATATTCTTTGATGAAAATGTTTCACACAAAACATTTAAGTCTAGAAACCAATAATTGGTTCTCTGAAGGTTGTGGCCTGGACTCTGCTATCCCTTGAATGCTGGCAAGGATTTTTTCTTTCTCTCCCTTCCTCCCTTCCTCTCTCCCTCCATCCTTCCCTCCCTCCCTTTCTTCCTTCCTCCCTTCCTTCCTCCTGAATTTATGCCTCATACAATTAATTCAGGTGACTTATGTACTCAAGAAATCTTAAGAGAAAGGAAAGCATTGTCAGAATTCATTTAGCTTCAACTCAACTCTGATCCTAGCTAATCTCATCTAGTTACATTCAGGGCTACTTAATAAAAGAATTTAACAAGTTCCCTCAAAATCATTCCTTTGTTTTCTTTATGTTCTCATGGGAAGCCTATTAGTTTGGCAGCCTTTAAAATTGCATTGTCTTAATTTTTTTTTTTAATGTAAGACTGAATTTCTCTAATCTAGAGTACTTGAGTGGCAGTTCTCTGTGTAATAAGACTTATGTTATAAAATTAGCTTCTAAAGAAAACCAGAACTTTCTCAAAATCTAGTCACCAATGAATTAGTTTCATAAAATATCTTAATTTCATCTGACGGTTCAAGGTCCAAATGTGCAACGTCTGCACTGATATTTCTTTGTTTAGATAGTAAGGACTATGGTAATTTTCTCACTTCTAAATTGCTACATTAAAGAATGCTCACTGAAAAGAATGAAAATTAACGATCTCATTGACTTTAATGAAATTTGATGACATTAACATTATTGGTCTGTTCCTAATACAGTTTGAAGAAGAGGCAGTCAACATGGACCCAATTGTTGGCTTTTATGGTAATTTTACCCTCTTAGGGTTTCAGGAGGTTGAAATTAATTCTTTAATGTGTGCCCACAGTAACAATTTCCTATGTGAGGAACTATGTGCTCTGCATTTTTTTCTTTCATATAAATCATATCATGTATTTAGTACCTTCTGTATCTTTTAATTCTGGCATTATATTAATTGTGGGAAAAACAAAAGATGACATTTTTGGTCATCTGCTAAGTGTGATGGGTACAAAATTATATATTAAGCTTTCATAACATGGAAATGGAATCACAGTATTAAAAATACACTAAGTGGAGCTATTTCTGCTTCTTTTGAAAGACATATGCTTTTATTCGTATTCATATTCATTTGTTCTTTAGATACATATGCCAAAGACTAGATTATAATAATTAAGTGGGCCAGGCGTGGTGATTTACACCTGTAATCCCAGGACTTTTGGAGGCCCAGGAGGGCACATTACAAGGTCAAGAGATCGAGATCATCCTGGCCAACATGGTGAAACCCTGTCTTTACTAAAAATACAAAAATTAACTGGGCATGGTGGTGCACACCTGTAGTCCCAGCTACTTCGAAGGCTGAGGTGGGAGAATAGCTTGAGCCAGGAAGGGGAGGTTGCAGTGAGGCAGCATCGTGCCACTGTACTCCAGCCTGGGTGACAGAGTGAGACTCAGTCTCCAGAAATAAGTAGATAAATAAATAATAAAGTGATAGTTCTTGAAATTTACTCCCAGTGGGTTCTCTGAAATTTAAGGTATTATTTGAGTCCATAATCTTAAATTAGTATGAGTAAATACAGAGAAGCCTATAGAAAGCCATCTTAGAAAAGGCTGGAGAGATTAAAAAATAAACCTTTTAAATTGTGATTGTCTTTTCCAATAATGTATAATATCTAAATGCTCTTTGTGTTCAGGAAGAGAATGAGGAAGCTCTCATTGCAGACTCTGCCTCAATTTTATTTAAGGCTCTTAAAAAATCACCCATATCGATGAAGTAACCTGTCAATGAGCATTTGTCTCTTAAGTTATAGGACAAGGATTGTTCTCTAGGTCAATGTGGATTTGCTACTTATCATGCATCCATCATTTCATTCTGATCTTTGATTCCCTCCTCTATTGACAAAAAGACATGGAAATTTAGTATTAACAGTAGAGATTTATATGTTTACGAGCTAAGGAATCCAATTTCACAGTCTGGCCTCAAGTCACTGCAAAGTAGGAATTGGCTACAGAAAAGTTTAGTGTATATATAAAGAACTACATATGTAATACAAATTGTATATATGTGTGTGTACATATATAGTTAAGTCTTTTCTCTTATTCATATTACATATTTCTCAGTTCTTTGAAAAAATTATAATCAAGTAGATAATATTTAGAACAACAGGAATACACATAACACCTTTACTTTAGACAGTTTATTTGAATTATGGACTTGTGTATCAATTAATCAATATTTATTTATTGATCTTTTCTGTGTGTAAAAAGGGTCTTACGCATTCGAGACTACAGAAGAAAGATTAATTATAGACTTAACCCTCAGAAAACTTAATAACTGAAAGAAATAGAGTCTAACACAAGCCATCTAATTAGAACATTGTTCAGTGGTAATGAAAATTAACTACTAAATCTTGTAAACAAGATTTTGACTCCTATAGTAGTTCTTAACCCTGGAAAGCCATAAGGAAAAGCTTTAAGGATCAGGGTTGGTAATTGAAGGATGGTGAGAAAAAGAGAACATGGGCAACATGAGCAAAAGTAGACAAGCAGACACAGTGATGACAGAAGGAGATGTAAACATGAATAGATGAGACACTGAATATTAGGGAATTAGAAACAAATAGGTCAAAAGGGGACGTAAAATTGGAAGATATTGGCTGTGAAACATTGAAGGCTTTTGAGGAAACTTGGATAGAGCCGATGCAGACAGCATTTAGGAAAAGATTACTTGGTAGTTTGTTCGGCATGGGTCGGAGGAGAAAGAAACTCAATCAGACTGGCTAGTTAGAAGATTTTTGATCATTAGAAAACAGAAAAGATAAAGAAAGGACAGAAACAGGCAGCTTTCTGAAGCAACAGTCTTCAGGACTCGAGGTCTAAAAGTGTGGAATAATAAGCTGTGTTAGGACGTCTTAGAGTGCTTTCCATTCCCAGGTGGTGAATATTTTATTTGATTAGAGATCTCCACCTGGCCCAATGCTCAGACTCTTCCCAGCTCATCTTCTCCTCCTCTGGAGGAGTCTTCATTCTGAGTTAACCCAGATTCCGACACCAAAGACGAGTCTTCCTTTAAAACTTTTTTGTTTAAGGTTTTTTTGTTTGTTTGAGATGGAATCTCACTCACTCTGTTACCCAGGCTGGAGTGCAGGGGTGCGATATTGGCTCACTGCAACCTCCACCTCCCAGGTTCAGTGATTCTTGTGCCTCAGCCTCCTGAGTAGCTGGGATTACAGATACGTGCTACCATGCCTGGGCAATTCTTGTATTTTTAGTAGAGACGGGGTTTCACCACGTTGACCAGGCTGGTCTCGAACTCCTGACCTCAAGTAATACACCCATCTGGGCCTCCCAAAGTGCTGGGATTACAGGCATGAGCCACCCTGCCCGTTCTGCCACAGAAGAGTCTTCTTGCCAACGTTTTTCCTGAAATGTCTTTTATTTTTTGCCATTTCACCTCACATCGAACTCTTTATTTTGCCTCTTCCTCCAATGCAAATGAACTCTGCATTGCATTATTTGCAAGGTTCTCAATTTTGGCATTGCTCCTGGATTCTTCTTTAAAATCTTGCTTTCCAATGCTGCCCACCCTGCGAACCAAACCTACCCATTTCTGTACCCACACGTTAGAATTTGGGTCCTGCCTCTTATTTTCCTAGGCCTAGAAAGAAATTTGAATGCCTCAGATGCAAATCACATTTACATATAAATGGAAATTGAAACATCCTTCTCAAGGCAAGCACTATATTCTTTATTCACCTTAGCACATAATACAATAGCACATAATACAATATTTTATAAGATTTTCTCTTTATTGCTGATTTTAAGTCATTTGATTATGATGTTCCTTAGTTTTTCTTGGGGTGTATGCATGTGTTTATCGTGGTTAAAATTCATTAAAATTCTTGGATTTATGGAGATGTAGTTTTCATTAAACTTGGAAATGTTTTGATTTTTTTTTTCTTCTCTTTTTTTTTCTGGGACTCTAATTCTCTGCCTTTCCAGAACCCTGCCCCACATTTTCTAGCTGCCACATCATCTTCCAACTCTAATTTTTGTTTCTTCAATTCTAGAGGTTGTTAGGCTCTGTGTGGTTTCCTGCCCTGTGTGCTGATAGTTTGGAAATCTCTTCCAAGAAAGTTGGAGCGATTTCAGGGCTCACTTTATTTGTTTCTCTTCTTTTAGGGTTCACAGTTCTTCTTTGCCTATTGTCAAATACCTGAAAATACTGTTGCTAATATTTTTCTAGTTTTCTAGTTGTTTATAGTGGAAGATTAAATTCAGTCATTGTTATGCCATCATGGCTGGAAGCAGAAATCCAGCACAATGCTTTTTAAATAGTGAGTATGCAGTAAATATTTGTTGATCATTTAGCCACTTTCTTTTGTTGAGATATTTCAGTCACATTAACAATCCTTTACTAGCTGCAAAGATAAGAGCTTCTATGTGGTATTCACCCAAAAAAAAAAACATTTGTTAGGTAATTACTATGTAATAGGCACAGTACTAAGCACTGGCATATTTCAGTTGAATCCTGAAAACTTAACTTGTAACATCCCACTAACTAAGAAGATTTAAAAATAATAATTTCAAGGTTTATTATTGTGTTCACTTTGAAGCACTCAAAACCGAGCAGCCAGTTAGTAACACTTAATGAAGTATCCTTCTTCTGCGCATGGTATTGTGTACTAGGAGCTCTGTAATAATTATTGTAGGGAACAATGGATAATTTATTTATCAAAGAATGCTGGAGTGAGTGTCTTGTTGAGATTGGTTCAGGGCAGAGAAGAATTAGCAGCTTATCTACTTGGTGCTGAGAACCTGAGCTGTATTTTAGCATTAGTGTATGCTGAAATGAATTATCTGAAGTCTTGTGAAAGCGTTACATTACTTTTCTTCTGCCTTTTTTCTTTTTTAAAGAGTTGCTCTTGTGTCTCCAATTAATAATTCCTATTAATTTCTTCTATGGAATTTCATGTTTTGATTGTGAACAAAAAAAGCTGTTTTGCAATTTGGCTTTGAAGATCTTAAACTATTGAGTGAATTTTATTAAAAAATATTTCAAAAGAAAAAAGAAATACCAAAAGAAATTATGCTTAATATTTGTAGAATTTCTTTTTTTTAAAAAAAGGAGAGCCAGGAGTGGTGGTCCACGCCTGTAATCCTAGCATTTTAGGAGGCCAAAGCAGGTAGATTGCTTGAGCCTAAGAGTTTGAGACTAGCCTGAGCAACAGGCTCTACAAAACCTGTCTCTACAAAAAATACCAAAATTAGCTAGGTGTGGTGGTGTGTTCCTGTAGCCCTAGCTACCCAGGAGGCTAAGGTGTGAGGCTCACCCAAGCCCAGGAGATTGAGGCTGCAATGAGCCATGATCACCACTATACTCCTCATGTACCTCTGAAAGATGAATCTACTTTAGTCCTAACCCATAAAGGAATGTCTTTTCTTAGATTTAGCAATCGAGATCAGAAGCTTAAATATGACTTTCTGTTGTTGTTTGAAGCTCAGTTATTTCAATATGAGAAAAGAGAGGAAGACTGAAATGAAGAGGAAGACAGAAGGAGGAAAGGCAGGATGGAGTCAAATGTAACATAGTGGGATTTGTAGTTATTATGTATTCTGCTTCTTTATCTGCAAGACTTGTTCTATCAGGAGCAAGCAACCAATGGCTGTTTAACTTGATATTCTCTCTACCCCAGCAACATGATTCACTATTCTTAGAACTCCTCAAGAAAGTTTTTTGGTTATTTTCTTCTCAGTGTTGAGGAGGGAATATACAATTGAAGAAAGAAAGAAACACATGAGCAAATATGCTAATAATTTTTATTGAAGCTAAGGATAAAATATCTGTAAAACTGAAATGTCAAAGGGAAAACTCAGTTTCAGACATAAGAGTATTAGCATACTGCTTTAAGATAAGGTTCAGTTTTCTTATTTAAAACTTAGACGAAGTAAATGTTTTCCTCTTGTCTGAGTGGTTCTGTATCATATTTTAATGGAAAAATAATTACATTCTGAAATGTTTGTAAGATAATTATGGAGATTTTGGGTAATAGTGCTAAAACATTAATGTCTTGAATCTCAGAGAATTTTTCTTTTTAATAATTGCTCCTCATATAAACAGTATCACTGGAAACCTTGGAAACCATAGTCTGGGAATGCAGATATTGAAAGAATAAGGCCAGGTGCAGTGGCTCATGCCTGTAATTCCAGCACGTTGGGAGGCTCAGGCAGGCAGATCACCTGAGGTCAGGAGTTCGAGACCAGCCTGGCCAACATGGCGAAAACCCGTCTCTACTAAAAATACAAAAATTAGCCGGGTGTGTTGGCAGGCGCATGTAATCCCAGCTACTTGAAAGGCTGAGGCATGAGAATCACTTGAACTTGGGAGGGGGAAGTTGCAGTGAGCCAAGATGGTGCCACTTCACTTCAGCCTGGGTGACAGAGTGAGACTCCATCTCAAAAAAAGGGAAAAAAGGAAGGAAGGAAGAAAAAGAAAGGAAGGAAGGAAGGAATAGCAACAAAAATCATTGATATCTTATTGCATTGAAAGTAAAGTGTTTTCTCCCCTTTGACCAGGGCTAGAAGAAGATACAAAACAGTTTGAACTGTTAACAAAATCACTATTTGCTTTTTCTGCTTTTTTTTTTTTGAGACAGAGTCTTGCCTTGTCACTCAGGCTGCAGTGGTGTGATCTTGGCTCACTGCAACCTCTGCCTTCTGGGGTTCAAGGGATTCTCCTGCCTCAGCCTCCCAAGTATCTGGAACTACAATCCTGCACAACCATGCCCAGCTAATTTTTGTATTTTTAGTAGAGACAGGATTTTGCCATGTTGGCCAGGCTGGTCTCGAACTCCTGAACTCAGGTGATCCACCTGCCTTGGCCTCCCAAAGTGCTGGGATTACAGGTGTGAGGCACTGGGCCTGGCCATGAATTGCTGCACTAATTAATGGAACAAGTGTCAGAAAATTTAGAATACAGACTCCTCAGGGAGTCTTCCTAATTGATAGGGACTAAGTTGGCAGAGAAGCCAGATTTAATATCTTGCTTGTGTGTGGCTCTACTTTCCTGCATCTAAATCAGTCTTCCAGACACTACTGTGCTTAGCTAGAGAACACTGCCTTTCCTGCCAGTTCTGTCACTATGGTTAAAGCAGCCCAGGTTTTAGGAAAGGGCTCTATTTCCTACAGCTTGCACTGTAGCACAGTAGGAGAATAAGATTCATTTGTATCATGAACATGGGTCTACTTGGCATTTTGAGAATTAAATTAATTGCATTATTATTTTTAAATATGCTGGTAGTGCTGAATTCTTATTTTAAAGATAGAATAGTTATACTTTCTTTTTTAATTTTAATTTCTTTTGAGGATAAAGAGTAGGTGTATATATTTATATGTACATGAGATGTCTAGGCATGAAATGTGAATCAAGCACAATCTGGGGACTGGGGTATCCATCACCTCAAACATTTACACTTTGAGTTACAAACAATCCAATTACACTCTTTAAGGTATTTTAAAATATACAATTACATTATTATTTACTATAGTCACCCTGTTGTGCTATCAAAGCATAGTCTCACTCTTTTTAAGTATATATTTTTTATAACAATCCCCACGTCCCCACTAGGTCCTTACTACCATTCTCAGCCTCATGCAGCTATCCTCCCACTCTCTATGTTCATGAGTTCAATTGTTTTCATATTAAGATCCTACATATAAGTGAGAACATGCAATGTGTGTCTTTTTGTGCCTGGCTTATTTTGCTTAACATCATAAGATTTCTTCCCAGTTCAATCTTGGTGGGTTGGATGTATCCAGGAATTTTTTCATTTCTTCTAGATTTTTCCAGCTTATTGGCATATAGTTGCTCATAGTAGCCATTAACGATCCTTTGAATTTCTGCAGTATCAGTAGTAATGCCTTCTTTTTCATTTCTGATTTTATTTATTTGGGTATTCTCTCATTTTTCTTAGTCTAGATAAAGGTTTGTCACTTTTGTTTAACTTTTCTAAAAATGAACTTTTTGTTTCATTGATCTGTTTTGTTTTTTTTAATTTTATTTATTTTGGCTCTGATCTTTATTATTTCTTTTCTTCTACTAATTTTGGGTTTGTTTTATTCTTGCTTTTGTAGTTCTTTAAGATGTACCACTGAACTGTTCATCTGAAGTTTCTCCTCTTTTTCGATGAAAGCACTTTTAGCTATAAAAAAATTCCCTTTTAGTACTGCTTTTACTGTATCCAATAGGTTTTAGTATGTAGTTTTTTCATTATCAATCATTTGTTTCCAGTAATTTTTAAATTTCCTTCTTAATTTCTTCACTGACTCAATGGTTATTCAAGAGAATATTAATTTCTATGTATTTATATAGTTTTCAGAATGACTCTTGTTATTAATTTCCAGTTTTATTCATTGTGATCAGAGAAAACAGTCAATATTGTTTCAATTTTTTGAACATCTTAAGACATTTTTTGATACCTAACATATGGTGTATCATTGAGAATGATTCATGTGCTGAATAAAAGAATGTGTATTCTGCAGCTCTAGGATGGAATATTCTGTAAATATCTATGGGATCCATTTGGTCCATAGTGTAGATTAAGTCGGGTGTTTCAGTCTGTCCAGTGCTGAAAGTGAGGTGTTGAGGTCTCCAGATATTATTTGATCAAGGCCTATCTTTCTTTTCAGCTCCAATAATATTTGCTTTATATATCAAAGTGCTCCCATGTTGGGTGCATTTATATTTAAAGTTTGTTGTATGTCTTGCTGCATTGACCCCTTTATCATTATATGGTGATGTTCTTTGTATCTTATAGTTTTTGTCTTGAAATCTATTTTGTCTGATAAAAGTTTAGTGACTCCTACTCTTTTTGGTCTTCATTGGCATAGAATATCTCGTTCATCCCTTTTATCTTGTGTATTTCAGTCTATGTGTGCGTTTATAGGTGAAGTATGTTTCTTGTAGGCAATAGATCAATGTGTCTTGTTTTTTGCCCATTCAGCCAGTCTGTGTCTTCAATTAAAGAGTTTAGTCCATTTACATTCAATATTATTATTGGTGAGTAAAGACTTACTCTTGCCATTTTATGATTTGTTTTCTGGCTTTCTCTTTCTTCTCTGTTTCCTTTATATCTTCCTCTAGTGAGGGTGATTATATCTGGTGATATGATTTAATTCCTTGCTTTTTATTTTTTGTATATTCACATTTTTTGGTTTGAGGTTACCAGGAGACTTGCAAATTCTGTCTTACAACCCATTATTTTAAGTTGAGAACAACACTATTTATATAAACAAACACAAAGAAAAGTAATAAAAACTCCATACTTGAACTTCCTCCTTCTGATTTTTATCTTTTTGTTGTTTCTGTTTGTATCTTATTGTACTATGTCTTGAAAAGTCATTGTAGTTATTATTATTGATTGATCACATTTCGTCTATTTCAGATAGTAATAGTTTATACAGCACAGTTACAGTGTCATGATATTTTGTAGTTTTCTGTGCACTTACTGTTACCAATGAGTTTTGTACCTTCAGATGATTATTCATTGCTCATTAATGCCCTTTTCTTTCTGACTGAAGTATTCTTAGCATTTCAGATCTCAGACCAGATTTGAGAGAATTCTCTGGATTACCAGATAGAGATTCTTGTTCTCTCCCTTACTTTCTCTCAAACATACAGAGATCTCTCTCTCACTAAGCCATCTAAAGCTAGGGGTGGAGTGACACAAACCCCAGTGGCCACCACTACTCTGACTATGCTGGGTCAGATCTGAAGCCAGCACAGCACTGGGTCTCACTCAAGATCTGCTAAAACCACTCCCTAGCTACAGCTTACATTCACTCAAGGCCCTGGGGCTCTGCTGTCAGCCAGTGGCAAATCCAGCCAGGCCTGTGTCTTTGCCTTTAGGTCAGCAAGGTCCCCCAGCCCAGGGTGAGTCCCAAAATGCCACCTGCAAGTCAGGGACTAGAGTCAAAAACTTTAGAAGTCGCAATCAGTTTCCCAGTATTTTATTGAAGATTTTTGCATCTATGTTCATCATGGATATTGGCCTGAAGTTTTCTTTTTTTCTTGAGTCTCTGCTGGGTTTTGGTATCAGGGTGATGTTGGTCTCATAAAATGATCTGGGAAGGATTCCCTCTTTTTGTATTGTTTGGACTCATTTCAGGAGTAGTACCAGCTCCTCTTTGTACATCTGGTAGAATTCAGCTGTGAACTCATCTGGTCCTGGACTTTTTTGGTTGGTAAGCTATTAATCACCACCTCAACTTCAGTCCTTGTTACTGGTTTACTCAGGGTTTCAACTACTTCCTGGTGTAGTCTAGGGAGGGTGCAAGTGTCCAGGAATTTTTCCATTTCTTCCGGATTTACTGGTTTATGTGCATAGAGTTGTTTGTAGTAATCTCTGATTGTAGTTTGTTTTTCTGTGGAATCGGTGGTGATACTCAAGTTCAGGCCCTTGGGATGGGTGATTTCCCTCTAGCTAAGGCTCCCTCTCTGGGTGGCCATCAGTTCAGTTTGGTTCAGGTTTCCTTTCTGCTCTACCAGGACAGCACAGAGTTCAATGCCACACAATTGCGGTGCTCTGCCTTCCCCAGTTCCCAGAGAAGCTCTCAGCACCATACTGTTGCTGCTGCTGCTAGGGGTAATGAGGGTGGTGTTCTTGATTCAGGATTGTTTTTTTCTATCTCTTCAGTGCTTTTTCAGCAATATGAAGTGAAAACCAGGCATAATGAGGGCTCACCTAATTTTCTGGTTTTTATAAAAGTGTTTTTTCTGTGTAGATAGTTAACATGGTGTCCTAGCAGGGGTGTGGGGGAGAATTGGTGGAGCCTTCTGTTCCATCATCCTGCTCCACTTCCCCAGTTATCTTTCTTATCTTTTCTCTTTTACATGGTGGTTACTCAGAGTATAGAGAAGCCTGTGGTGGACTAGGGCATGGGACTCCAACTTCAAAATAAGAATTAAAACTAAAAATAAACTCCCTCAAGCAAGAGAACCCCAAAGAAAGTTCAAAGCAGGGTGTTTTCCCAAGTCACATGGTTCATAATGTAAAAGCCTGAAAAATGATAAGAATTCCTATTTAGAATTGACCCAATTTTCTACCCTGCCACAATGTCTATCAGTTGGCAAATGTTATAGAGTGCCTTATTTTATCTTAATCTAAATGTACTTAATACCATTACTTACTTTGTTTTTAGGTATCAGTTTTCATTTTCAAATCACTTTCCTGCATTAACTAATTGCTGTTACACAGGGTCATTTTGACAGGACACATGAGGACAAAGGTCGATTGCTGGGTCCCTCAATGTCTTTTTTATAACTAACTATGTGGCAAGAGAATGAAAGAGTTGAAAGTTAGCATCTTCATAGACAAATATAATGAAGTTTGTTTTTTTCCTCTATAATGTTATATAAAGGTAATTTTAAAATATTTTCCTCTATCAATTCAAAAATGTACTGAGAATATTAAAAAGAAATCATTTATTTTGCCACCTCATCCTGCTCCTAAGCTTGATATTTTAAAATTTTTTCCATCATAAGCTATCATTACCTTGCTGCAATTCAAGAAGTGAGAAAAACATTTTTATTTATCAGATAATTTGATTTTAAGGAAATGGCTTTTCTCTCACCTTTTACTCAGGCATTCTCAGGAACTCTGACATTCTACAATTTAATCAGAAACAAGTTATAGCTTGGTTTAGACATTGTGAATTATTGAGCCTCCAATATGTAATACTGCAGGCCCATAAATGTCATTTTGTAACCTGTAGATTTAAATCTTCAAGCAATACTTTGGATGTCAGAGCAGCATACACTATTTTCTGTGTCTTTCTTTATAACCTGAAAACTAAAGATGATAGTTGGATATAATGGGGAAACACATGATGAAGGAATTTTCTGGGTAGGAGTATTTTATTTTGATTGTGTTGTAATTATATTATGGGATTTCCATAGACTTGAAGATATAATTATAGTATTACATTGTATAGGTTAGATCTCACAATATTGCTTTACTGAGTATCAAGTTATATAACCCTTTTTTGTAAACAAAGAATATTTTCAGTGAGGTTGCTTCCTGAATAATTGCCATTAGATTTTATGCTATTGGAACTTCTAATAAAGTAGTAGTAATAGTGCAGCAGGTAATCATGGGACTTTATGTCCCTGAAATTAATTGCTCTCTAATAAAACTTAAAGGACTCTCCTTTATAGGAACTGATTACTTTTTAGATCGTTGCCCGTCT
>CAUYQU010024399.1:0-69607 GCA_963574635.1 Cheracebus regulus | reverse complement strand
CCACAAAACATATATTTTTTTCAATATTATATCATACCTATTCTAAAAGTGATCACATAATAGGAAATAAATCACTTTTTAGTAATTGCATAAGCATTTCACAGATTTAAATGAAATCCTGAGCAATAGAGTAAGATTCTCGTTCTCTCCCCCTCCTTCTCTTTTTTCTCTTTTGTTCTACTTCTTTCTTTCTCTTAAAAAAAAAAAAAAAACAACTTCCCCTCTCTCTTTCTCCTTCTTTCTTAAAAAAAAAAAAGAAAAAAGAAAATGAGAGTGAATGGAAAATGATTTCTTAGCATTATTATCAAAATGGTTTTGACCTCACAGACCCTCTGACGGGTCTTGGGCCCACCACAGTTCATTGGGTCATCTTCTGAGAACTCCCTGAGCTAGCTGATAGTTGAACAGAGGTACATAGTTAATCCAGAATACTCATGTTCTATGGCTTTCTCTTTCCTCTTAATAATTTTTTTGGGTACTGATTTATCAACCAATAATTAATCAAAGTGAATTCATTTATATAGAACTATACCAGAAGCCCCAACAAGTAAGATATATAGTAGTGTATGTAGCAGAACAACTGCAAATAAAACAAACTTTATTTTGATTAACTTATCATTATTACCTTTGACAGCTCAATAAAACCATTTTCAGCATCAATGGAAATAGAGCAGAAATAAGATTAAGATAGTGGGAAAGGGAATAGGTAAGCTTCCATGACCAGAAATAGAACTCTGTGGGTATTTATTGCTCACAAATGGTTGAGAATGCCTGAAAAATACACTGTGTCTGCAGCATCTACTTGTGCCAGTAGATATGTAAAAGTTTAGTATTCCTCTCTCTTATTTAACAATGTGTGCTTGAAATTTAATTTAAGGAATATCTGAAGTTCGCTAATAGAAAAATAGATCTACTACAAAGGGTAATTATTTCAGTGCCAATCTTTTGGTAAATAGACAGCATCCCTTAAGTTTGTGTAGAGTTTATTTTTAGTCAACAGGGATAGTGTGGAGTAAGGATGACAGGATAAAGTGAAAGAAACATTTAGTAACATTTATTTTATATCAAGGCAATTCACAGCAATTATTCTTTTACTTACTGCTTCAAACAACCAGGAATTGCATTGCTAAGAAAAAATTTTAAATAAATGCACCATAGGATCTCTGATATTTTATTTGCTGAGTTCCTTAAACGTCATGCTTTACATATGAATGTAACATGCTTATAAACTTCAGTTTTGATGTTTTTAAGAAAGATTTAAAAAAATATGCCAGGCACGGTGGCTCATGCATGTAATCCCAGCACTTTGGGAGGCCAAGTCAGGTGGATCATTTGAGTTCAGGAGCTCAAGATCAGCCTGGCCAACATGGTAAAACCCTGTCTCTATCAGAAATACAAAAATTAGGGAGTTATGGTGGCACACACCTATAATCCCAGCTGCTCAGGAGGCTGAGTGAGGTAGGAGAATCTCTTGAACTCAGGAGGCGGAGGTTGCAGTGAGCTGAGATGACGCCACTGCGCTTCAACTTAGGTGACAGAGTGAGACTCTTTCTCAAAAAGAAAAAAAAAAGAGAAAAGAAAGATAGAACACAGTTTCTATATAAGGATGGAGAAAGTTCAAATACTCTACTATAAATTTGTATATACATGATATTCTAATTCAATTTCAGTGGCACTATAGAATGTGGTAAAATTATAATAGGTTAAACAGGATGATTCATACTATAATAATGCATAGTTTAGCCAGAAGGGGTACATAAAATATATACAATAAACATAATGTTTAGTATACTAATAGATTATATTTGGCATGTTCGCTAGGTGTTTTAAAAGCGTATCTGAAATTTTATATCATCTCCAACAGATGGGAAATAAACAGTAACAGGAACTGTTAATTTTTTTATTATACATGGGGAGAAAAAGAGTAATAATGCTAGGAAAAACATATTGAGGCTAAAAAAACTAAATAAAATGTTTTTAAAACCCATTTTAAAATCTTGGGGGGAAAAGGGAATAAAAGTAAGTTGAAATGCTTCAACATCTGTTATCAGTAATGGCAGCCCTAAAAATCAATTTCTGTTAGGTAAGAAAAATACTTTTTGGTTAAAATATAGCCATCTGGCCTTTGAGATACTGGGGACAGGTATTTGTGAAGTAGATGAATTAAAGTGAAAGGAAACTATAAAACTCAAGTATGAGGCAAATTAGAACAAAGTTCATTTAAATACTGGTTTAGATTTGAAAGCAAAGGGTTATGCATGCACACAGACACACAAACATATTCTTTTGTCAACAGGGCATTTTGAGACAGATTTGGTGCTGCTTTAGGTCTTGACTAAACCATGTGAGGAACACTTTCATCCTGTCACATTTGCTCATGAGTATAGTTCAAGCTTTCACCCTCTTTCCCTGATTTTTGCTTCCTCCTAATTGGTATACCAGAAGCCGGTCTTTTCCAACTGTGCATAACACTTCATATTTCCTCCATGATAATCCTCTTAAAAATAGATGTAGGTGATAGGGGGATGGAGGCAGCAAACCACATTGCCATGTGTGTACCTATGCAACAAACCTGCATGATCTGCACATGTACCCCAGAACCTAAAGTACAAATAAAAAAAAAAAAAGAAAGCAAAGGAAAAGGAAATAAATGTATTGTAACATCTAGAGTTAGAATTTGAAATTGTACACCTTATTTTACAAGGAAGTGCTGAAGAGCTGAAAAGGAAAATGATGTTACAGTAAAAAAATAAATGTCAGGAAAAAGAAAAATAGATATAGTCAGCTGGGCGCAGTAGCTCATGCCTGTAATCCCAGCACTGTGGGAGGCCGAGGAGGGTGGATCACCCAAGGAGTTCCAGACCAGCCTGGCCAACATGATGAAACCCCGTCTCTACTAAAAAAACAAAAATTAGCTGGGTGTGGTGGCACATACCTATAATCCCAGCTACTTGGGAGGCTGAGGTAGGTGAATCACTTGAACCTGGGAAGCAGAGGTTGCAGTTAGCTGAGATTGCACCACTGCACTCCAGCCTGGGAGACAGAGTGAGACTTCATCTCAAAGAAAAAAACAGATATGGTCATGTCATCCCCAAGCTTACAAGCCTTTGTTGGCCCTGGTTGCTCACAATCTGCACTCAAGGATGGCATGTATGGATCTTCAGTTCTCAGAACCAACACATTTCTTCAGCCTCCTCAACCACCCTCACTGCATCAGCCTGTAACCTCTGGGCTACAGTCACCACGTCTTCTACTCTTTTCCACACAGAGCACTTTTCAATTGTTCTGTGTTGTGTACATGCTCTTCCTCCAACCTGGAGAGATGTGTTCCTCATGGACTTCTCTACTTCTGGAGGTCCTACTCATATCTTAACAAGATACTTTACCTCGATCTGTATGTTAACAAGAACACTCTATTCACAACTTTATGGAGGTGTGTATTCATTACATGTTTACAGTTGTTCATGGGTTGCGGACTTTTTCTGGACAGAATCTTGTATTTTCATCACTATAGCCCTAAGAAGGATACTTTACTGGTGATTGGAAAATATTGATTGATAGTAAGATTAGCTGATGAGATCTCTGAAATACCTTTAACAGTCATGGAAGTTTATCATTCCACAAATAGAAATGAAGGTTGGAACGTTAATCTTTATGATAGAATAACTGAGGTGGTGGTAGTTGTCAGATTAAATTGAAAGCAAAGGCCAAATAGTATTCCTCTGAAAACTTCAAGTAAGCAGGAAGACAGAAGCAAGCATACCTGGAAGAAAGTGCGGCAGCAGAGTGGGGAAATTCTACAGAAAAGTGAGGCTGGGGACAATCAAAGAAAGAGAAGGACCTTTTTGTTCATACTACATTTCCTTCTTCCCTGAAGAACAATCTGATAGAATCTTTAGAATCAGAGAGAGAGCATTTCATTCATAAATTGTGCTTCATACTGTTAAGTGCTTTGTTTTTGCAAAAGATGATAGACCTGGCAAAGAGTTCATGCCATTTTAGAGAAAGGTGATAAGAACAAATAACTCCAATCTCATTTTTCATCAGTGAATTAAAAACCCAGGGAGGGTTGTTGAAGGCAGATAGGAGAGATTTTCGTTTGCAGGGCTCTTCTCTGGGTTTAGTCAGTGGCTCCCGCTTGGCCCGTGTTGCCTTCTGTGTGACCACAGAAAGCTAAGAACCTCATCCAGGATTTGAAAATGCCTCACCACTCCCACTTTCAGAGGCTGGCTGATGAAACTGTAGGTTAAAGGTTGTAATGTCTTTAATGCCCTCCAGGCTTTCTAGCTCACCCTCATAGCCTTTAAGTTCCCACCTTAAATGTTCTCTCTTCTCCCAAGGTTAGAAGGTCTAGCTCTACCTGCACTTGGCCAAGCTAATCAATTAAGATATTAGAGACCAAGTATGCTAAATCTCATTCCCCTCAAATCAGTTAATCTTTCTCAAACTAGATGCATTGGGAAGAAAACTGAGCAGAGAGGAGTAAAATAATCATAACGAGCTTTCAAGCATTAATTGGAGGAAGAACTTGCCCTTCAATTATTCCATGTGGGTGGTAGCTTATGTTGTCTATGTATAAGGCTGGCCTTGCCCATTATCTTTACATTTTCTTGGTGTGTAATTTACATGAGTACTGAAAATAATAAAAAATATGTTTGCATGTGGGAAAATACTGGATAGAACAAGCTGAGGTAAAATGTAATCCAGTCTTACACATCCAGGCTAATGGGATTCTACTTAACTAGGGTGAAAAGGGAGAGCATGTGGATGACTCTGTCAACACAGTGGGGACAGAAGTTGGCTGACCTTGGCATGTATGAGTGCCTCCTGAGCAGTCAGGGGGATAGAGCAAGGGCTTCTGCCCGTAGCCCTCTTCTCACTGAGGCCTTAATGAAGCCCAGAGCAGCTCAGCTCTGCACAACCAATTGAGCTGTGCCTCTCCTACCACTAATTCCTAAGAATCTAGGAAAGGTAGCTGGGGAAGCAATTAGAGAAGAAAAAAAAAATTCACAGTCTTGTTGCTTTTTGTACAAAATCAGGGTTTTGTTGTTTCTGTTGTTTTTTCTGGCAGAGACCAAAGGAAATAAAGCAGTTCAAAACTTTTACATCAGATTGTTGCTTTCAAATTGACAGAGGAGAAAATAAAACATAGATAAAACAGCATGTGCACACATACCCCATATATTTCAAATTATAGATTTGCATACCCATTCATTTTTTTCTGTCATGTCAATTCATTTTAATTTAATGAATATTGACTATTGTTCTATGTGCAAAACACTGAGTTGAGTTATAGGTGTAAAAAGAAAAGAAATTAGGGTTACATTTCAAAACATTGGCATCTAATGGGAAAAGAGCCACAGGTAATCGCAGATACAAGGATTTAGCATGTATCATAATAATAATGATGATAAGAAAGCAATTATCATACATACTTTGAGCTCATCTTATATCCTCTTGCTCCACTTCTTCCCAGCCACTTTTGTGAGGACTCGTTCTGAGCTGGTTTCAATCTGCTTTGCACAGGGCCAATCTGACAGTGGCTCACTTTGGCCTCTGCTTCTTGCTTCATGCCCAGAGTCTTATCTGAAGCAATGGTGTGAAACACCTACAGGAAATCACTCAACTAATGCTTTAGCAACCTGGAAATGTGGGGGAATTTAGTTGATGCAGTGGGAGTCACTGTATATCTTTGATCATTCAAGAATACGAGTTAATGGATAAATGTTTCCCCTTGTCATCACCCAGAACACCATTCTAAGGCAGACTCCATAATGTTTTCCAGAAGATCCCCTGCAAACCATCCCCAGTGACTTGCAGTAGTAAAGAATCCTAGTATTGGCTTTCCATCCTCCCTATATTCCTGCTTCCTTGGATTTCCTCCCAAGTAATTTATCTGCACATAGGTGGGCCTTTGCTTCAGGCTGTCCTTTCAGGTAAACCCAGACCAATAAAAAATAATAGTAATTAGTATTTTTAAGTATTTACAATGCATCAAGCATTACATTGAGCACTCTATATGTAATATCTTATTGATTCCTCCCAGATAGCTATTAAAGTAGAAGGAGATATTAGTTTTCTCATTTTACAAATGAACAGTTTTAAAAATTTCAGTAACCTACCCAAGGTCACATTGTGGGTAACAGTACCAAAATTTAAGGGCAGCTTTGTTTAATATTAAGGTCCAAAATCTCACAGCTACCGCACAAAGCTTAAAGGTGTATGGTTGGTGTGGTGGCCATTGCGTGCTCCAACATCTCTTCCACTTCCCTATGTATAGGCATGTGGTTTTGGGAGGTTGGCCTTGCAATCCTTTCTTCACAACTTCAGAGGTGACTCTTGGTTGGTCTAAACCTGATTAGTGTCATCTTTCTTCCCACAGTGATTGTTTTAAATATGTCAGGCCCCTACCCATTAGAACATTGCATTTCCCAGGCCATAGTGATTGGTCCGTGTAGGAGCCTATGACCCAAGATGCTTGCATTAGAGGTGGTTAACTGCTTAACACTGGAGTTCTCAGAGGTCAATCCTTGGATCTTTTCTATATCTATACTCATTCAGTTGGTGACCTCATGCAATCTCATGGCTTTAAATACCATTTATATATCACAGTCCCCAAAGGTTTATGTCCAGTGCAGGTCTCTTCTTGGAACTCTATACTTAAAAGTATAGTTATTCATCACATAGCAATGGGGATACATTTTGAGAAATGCATCATTAAGTAATTTTGTCATTGTACAAACATCACAAACTGTACTTACACAAACCTCGATGGCATAGCCTACTACACACCTAGGCTATATGGTATAGCCTATTGTTCCAAGGCTTGCCTGTTACTGTACTGACACTGTAGGCCATTGTAACGCAAAAGCATTTGTGTGTCTGAATATAGAAAAAGTACAATAAAATAGGGTATTGTAATCTTATGGGACCACGTTCATATAGTTGGTCCATTGTTGACCAAAACATTATGCAGCTCATGACTGAATATCAATTACCTCTCAGACATTTCCACTTGCATATCTAACAGATGTATAAAATTGAACATGTCTAAAAGTGAACTCTGGATCCCCTTTTTTCTCATCTCAGTTAATGCTAATTCCAACCTTCTAATTGGTCAGGCCAAAACTTTGAAGACATACTTTAATTTGCCCTTTTGCTCACACCTATTGTTGTTCATTCACAAATGATTGGCTCTGCCTTTAAAGTATTGTCAGAATCTGACCGTGCGGGTACTTTACTGCCTCCAGGCATTCGTGCCAGCACACCTTAGGCCTGGATTCTTGCACCTGGCTCTTCTGCGCTCCCATGACCTCCCTCTCCCCTACTCCTATTTTAGCACTTACCTGCGTTAACATTTTTTTTTAACCTTTGGAAAATGCTTCCACTACTCACACAGAATTAAGTGGTTATAAATTCAAGGCTGATGGCTATGAATATCCATGATCAGCATTTCAATTAGGACTTTGGGACAATGTAGTTTTTGGTGATTGTTAAAATACTCTGGAGTCTTACAGAGCAATATTTTAAATAACATCTGAGACAGGGAAGGGGGGTGCTGTTACTTTCTTGAAATAACTCGTATCTGGAGAAGTCAAGTCATTTCTTGGGACAATTTTTATGTCTTCACCTATAACTTTGGCACCATAATACAGGGAAAGAGCTTCAGGCCAGTAGTTAGGAGAGATGGTATTAGTTCTGCCTAATTAACTTTTTCCCTTAGGTAAGTCACTTATGTTTTTTTGAGTTATTAATTCCCTCATGTATAAAATGGGATAGGTAATACATGCTTACCTACCTCACAAGGCTATACATCATTTAATATCTGTGTAAAATAATGCAATTTATCAATGATAGATTTTTAATGGTTCCTGTGAAATCTTATTTAAAAATGTTTGTGAATTCTCATCTCCCATCTACCCTGAGTTGTATGTAAATTTATGTTTGTGTATGTAGATAATCCATTGTTTCTTTTATCTGAAAATAAGTTCTACAGTTTTTATCACCTTTTCAAAGGGATCAAGACCTAAGAAAGATCAAAGTCTTTTGGTATAGGTGCTTTGTAAACTGTAAAGTACTGTTCAATAAAAAGACCATCTATTGGACTCATTCTTACCCTCTAATGTCCTCAATGACAATATATGTAGAGACAGAATTTTTTTAGTACAAAATGTTGACCAAGGCCTTTAGAAATCAATGATGAATCAACAAGCTTTATGTGTTCATAGCTCATTAGCAAGATTGGCAAACATGGCTTTACATATAATCGTCTAGCATATATAGTTTAGCCATCTTGACACTGCTGTAATCCGGACCTGACTATGAAATTTTGATGGAGGTTGAGGTAGCTACCACTAAAATATCTGAATAGCTCTCACCACAATTCTCCAGACATGACGGGTGGCTACATTGAAAATTTCCTTCCAATATACTCTCTCTTTCCCTCCATTTCTTCCTTCCTTCCCTCTTTCTTCCTTCTTTCCTGATATGGTTTGGATTTTGGTCCCTGCCCAAATCTCAAATTGTAATCCAGTGATGGAGGTGGGGCCTGGTGGAGGTTGACTGGATCATAGGGGTAGATTCTTCCCTTTGGTGCTGTTCTCATGATAGAGTTCTCACAAGATCTGGTTGTTTAAAAGTGTGTGTGGCACCTTCCCTGCTTCTTGTTCCTGCTCCAGCCATGTGAAGTGCTCACTCCCCCTTCACCTTTTGCCATACGTGTCAGTTTCCTGAGGCCTCCCCAGAAACTGAGCAGATGCTTCCATGCTTCCTATACAGCCTGTGGAACTGTGAGCCAATTACACCTTTCTTTTAAATAAATTACTCAGTCTCAGGTACTTGTTTATAGCCATATGAGAATAGACTAATACACTACCTCTCTCTCTCCTTCCTATTCCTCCCTTCCTTCCTTCCTTTTTATATTATTTCCTTCTTTCTTTCTTCATTTCCTCCTTTCCCTCCCCAGGCATTTATTGAATACTCAGCAAGACTTGATCAATACTGTGCTGGCATCAGTTCCTCCAGGAGACCTGTCCTGTGAATTTGGAAAGGGAACACCCTTGTCCTAGGAAATAAGTGCAGGACCAGGAGTCTGAAGCCTGTCTGGGAGCCCAGCTCTGCTGTTAAAATCTCTTTGTGACCCTCTGTCAGTCACTTAACCTGCTGTGCTGCTATTTGCTCATCTGTAAAATTGCTCTCCCTCTTGGGCTCATTGTGAGGATAAAAGAAAGTAATAGGTACCAAAGTGCACTGAATGGTAAAGTCTAATACTAAATCAAAGTATTATCATTTTAGAAGTTTATCCCTGAGTAGTGCTGACACTGACATGTGGAAGTTAAAGCTGCAATTAGGGACCTACTTCATCTTTAATCCACCAATAATAAAGCATTCTCCAAGCAGTGACCCAATTTCGAGTACCCTATGGTTATTTGCAACTTTTTCTTCTTATTTTTGGCTTAACTACAGTAGTTTCAAATTTTTGAGGACAAATCCAATATCAACTACTCTGCAGTCTTGCTTTTTTAAGTATGCATTCAAAAAATGTACCAATAAAGCTATTAGGAGCCTTATTAATGGGTTTAGGTCTGTGTGATGGCTTTGTTCAATTCAATAAATCTTTACTAAGGCCTGCTATGTGACAGATGCCGGGGATACAGAGACGGATAAAGCATATCCTAGACCTGAAGGAGCTAACGGCCTGGTAGGAAGAGACAATTAAAAAATGTGATCTAAGCAATGGGGGGATATAATTAAAGCAGCTTTCCTTTAGTAAACATACATTACATGCTAGGCTCAGTACTAGAACTTTTCATAAGTTATTATTTTTATACATTCCAATAAAATAATGAAGTAGGTAGTTTTGCACTCATTTTCAAATGAGGCCTTTGAAACCTCAGAAATGTTAAGTAACTTGCTCAAGATGTCACAGCTAATTGGTTTTGTCAAGTATGCAATTTGGTCCATCTGACTTATGGGTGCTACAAGGAAACAGAAGAAAACCCCCAAGGAGGGTTGGAAAAGCAACTAAAGGACTGCACTGATGTTTAAATTGAACAATGCACTTTTCTATGGCTGGGGGTTGGGATAGGTTTTCTTTAATGGATGTAGTGGTATTACGTCTTGATCTTGAAAAACAAGCTAAATATTAATCAAAAAAGCTCTATCATCATCTGGATAGTTCTAAGATACAAGCAGGTATAGGTAACCCTAAAGTTTTCATAAACAAAATCTCAGATATTTTAAAATAAATAATAAAATGATTTTTTCATGAAAACCATACATTTGGTAAATCAAACTAATCAAGCATTCACTGAATGAGTAGGTGCCTATTATATATTCTCTTCTGACCATAAAATTAACAAAGAGTAGTTTAGGCTAGGGCTTTCATTTGTGTATTTCTTGCATTTACAGTATTCTTTACTAACAATTTTGAAATTTGGGTAAATCAGAGATGTCTCCTTCGTCTCCTCATAATTACACATTCTCAAAGCTCCACAGTGAGAAGTGAGAATTTCATTCCTTTACCTAAGATCTTTAGACTTTACTGACATAAATGTACTTTGAAAACAAAAGGCTTTTAAATCAGGAAGTAGCAAAGAATGACTCATGGGTGAAATCTGGACTATGACTTATTTTTGTATGGCCTGCTGGAGCTAAGGGTAGTTTTTATATTTTTAAAAGATTTTTTAAAAGAGAATGTATAACAGAGATCATATGTAATCCACCAAACCTAAAATGTTTACTCTGTGTCCCTTTAAGAAGTTTGTTGACCTTGCTTTAAGTTTTAATAAGTAGTAATTTTCTCCGGGAAGGCAAGTTTTCAAGCAGAAGAGAGAAAGGCTTTTGGGCCCTGAGTATATACGTTTCTCACCCACTGAGGGGCTGTGGGAACCAGACAGGTGGCCATTCAGATCTCCCTCCACAAGGGAACTTGCCCTTACATGGAGTGCAGTCTCTACCTGCAACTCCTCCAAGATCTGCCCTGGCTTTAAGCTGAGGCCATGCTCTTCCTGGGCAGCCTCAATGTCTGACATGACTGTAAAATGGGTTATCCTAGGATAAACAGCTTTACTCACAATTTAACATGAGACTAGACGTCAGAGGTGAGCAAGAAAGGAAATAAGATATTAAGATAATTTGGGGAGAGTGAAGTACAGTCGTTTCTCAGTGGTATACTAGGGTTTGGTTTCAGGACTTCCTCCATACTCAAATCCATGCATCCTCAAGTCCCCGGTCAGCCCTGAGGAAATTGTCTATGTGAAAAGTCTGGAGTTGCCTATCTTATGAATACTATATTTTTCAATCTGCATTTGGATGAAAAAAATCTACATGTAAGTGAACTCACACAGTTCAAATCCATTTTGTTCAAGGGTCAACTCTATAATTTCACTTTAACATTGTATGACAGTCAATTGTATAAACTAAGCCAGATTTGCCAGATTTAGAAGATAAAAATGCAGGAAACACAGTTAACTTTGAATTTACTAAACAAATCTTTTAGTATATGTATATTTCTTAGCATAAACATCTCTCAAAGGGGAGTGCTGAGTGTATGTGGCCTGTAAAAGTTCTATACTGATTAAAAAAAAAAGTTGTATAAGTATGTCCCAAATATTGTGTGAGACATACATATACTGAAAAATTATTCACTATTTACATGAAATTTAAATCTATGTCCTATGTTTTGTCTGACAACTCTAGTTGTAGTGTTATCTACTTAATACTATTAACATCATTAAAACCTGAATCATATCTTAATTCATCAGAAAAACTTGTCTTTTTAAAGTTGGATGGAAATTTGATATTCTTTTGTCTATCACATTTATTTTTAGATGAGGTAACTCAGTCCTGGAGTAGGTGTCTTGTTCTGGGTCATAGTGCAAGTCAGCCTCAGAACTATGTTTAAATCCAGTGTGCTCTAGTTACTGGAAAGGGGTCCCAATCCAGACCCCAAGAGAGGGTTCTTGGATCTTGCATAAGACAGAATTTGGGACAAATTCACATAGTAAAGGGAAAACAAGTTTATTAGAGAAATAAGGAAACAAAAGAATGGCTTCTCCAAAGAGCAGAGTCTTTCCGGAGAATGTCCCACCTTAGGCACAATGCTTGTTTATACATAAGATAACAAAGCTAAAAAAAAAAAATCATGGGGGAAGTGTGCTCTATTACAAGGGCTAGTGAGGAAGGATTCTTAACTTTCATGTAACTACTGACTTTCATAAGAATCTCTATTATTATCTTTAAAGCAGAACTTAAACTAAGAGTACTTTTATCCTTAAGATATTGGAACATCAGGACATTTCCAGGATCTGTGAAGTGTTAAGTCTATTTAGTAAACATTATTAATCTGTTTCCTTTAAAGTAAATATCTTGTGACTAAGAATGCCTAACCTTCTGGGAATGCAGCCCAGCAGGTCTCAGCCTCATTATACCCAGCCCTGAATCAAGATGGAGTCACTGCAGTTTGAATACCTGTGACACTCTGACTTCCGGTTCAGAGTTCTTTCTACTCCATTACTCAGTCCCCTTCCAAAAAGGACACATTTCAGGCACCTGTGATTCCTTTGAGCTTCATTTGTTTCCTCTTATTTCTATCCTCTTTCTTATCAAATAGTGCTTCATCATGAAGTGACATTTTTGTTTTTGTTTACACATAGAATGTGAATAGTTAGTAAATTTCACAAAACATAATACCTGTCTGCTTGGATCTGTACACCTATGTGTATGTTTCTATTTTCAAAATTAAAATGGTTGTTGCAAAAAGTTCAGAAAATATAAAACAGTACAAAGAAAAAAATATAAATTACTCATAATATTCCATGTTTGCACATTGCCAACACAAATATTTCGGTGGGATTTTAAAATTTTGTATTAAAAAGAATATTGACATAATATTCTCTCTATATAAATATAACCCATATATATATATTTATATAAAATATACATTATATATGTATATAAATATATATAAAATAATATATATAATATAAATATATATAAAAAATATATGTGTATATATATATAATATATATTATTATATGTGTATATATAAAATATATACATATGTATATAATATATATTTATAAAATATATATTTACATATTTCTAATATATATAAAACATATCTATATATCTTATAACCTGTTCATATAAATTAACATCTATATGTATTTTTTTGTTATCAAATATTTTCTATCACAAGACAATTAATGGCTAGATAGGCCTCTATTACATGACTATACCAGGTTTTATTCAATCAGTTTTCTACCAAAATAGATAAATACATTGAGTTTCTTTTTTCTCCCCGATGGTGATTGATGCTCTGATGAACATTATAGTAGATAAAACATTGTACACTTCACTGATTATTTCCACATTTAAATAGTAGACATAAATTTCTGGGTTATAAAGGGAGCTTGTTTTAAAGGCTATTGATTTATATTATCAAACTATTTTACAGAAAGTTTGGGCAAGTAAATAGCTGACAAGCAATGTAGGAGTGAGCCTCTTTTCTGTACCTTCAGACTTTTTGGGTCCTGGCTTGCACTTGGAGTCCTGACAGTGAGCATCTTAAATGCAATTAAAGAAAAAAAAAATCTGTAATAAAAAGAGTTTTTTTACATACAGTCATTTTCTCCATTCCTGCACAGAAGTACATATGCAAAGAATGTGTAAATGTTATGACCCCCAGGGAGAACTCAGAAGAGAACACTTCTTTAATGTCTTAATGCTTCAAAGGACCTGTGAAAAAAGAAGGCTTTTCTTTTTCTATTGACCTATTATATTTGCATAATCTTTTCTGATGTCACAGAGAAGAAGAGAGAAGACTTTTTCAGGCATCAGAAGGCAGAACTAGGACAGATGGGTGAAAGTTACAGGGAGACAGAGTTCAGCTCAAAGTAGGGAAGACAATGCTGCCTGGAAGTCATTGTTCTTTTTACCTTCCAGTGCAGGTCTTCACTCAGAGGCTGGAGCAGGCATTCAGAGAGATGCCTTTATTAAGGACGCTTTGTGATGCTAGTTAATGGATAGGTATTCTACCATCAACAATCTAGGGTTAGAACAATGTCTTTTAGTTAAATAATTTAAATCTCCCTGTTACTGCTACTACTTATTATTCCAAAAGTAGGAACTTAAAACAAGCATTTTACTTTGCTCACAATTTTGTGAATCAGGAAGTGAGGGTAATTTTGGCTTGGGAGCTCTCATGAAATTGCAGCTAGTTGTTGGCTGTTGTAGTTAATAGTGGATATGCAGTCTCGAGTGGGCTGGATGTTTCAGAAGGTTTACTCATGACTGCCAGTGGATGCTGGCTGTTGGCTGGTAGCAGAGCAAAGGCTATTGACCTGAGCTTCTGAATATGGTCTCTCAAGCATATTCATCTCAGAGTAGCTGTACTTCTTACTTGGCACCTGGCTTCCCCCAGCACAGGTATTCCAAGAGAGTCTGGTGGAAGCTAAATGGTCTTGTCTAATTTAGCCTTGGAAGTCACATAGGATAACTTCTATCATACTCTGCTTGTCAAAGCAGTCACAAACCTGCCCAGATTCAAGAAGAAAGAACATACATTCCATCTTTTATAGGGAAGAATGTAAAACTAATGTGAGAATTTTTTTTTTTAAACTGCCACAACTATTCAGACACAGTTTTACCCTTCCTCTTCTTCATCCATAGTTCTTGTTTTGTGGCTCCTCATATGTGTGACTCTACCAGCTTTGTTCCAATGTAGAAATAACAGTTTGGTGGTGGGAATTAGCCAAAAGTGAACATATGATTTTTGTCTACAGGACATTTCAAGCAACCCATTTAAAGAATTTTTTACCTTAATTTTACATTGAGTTACTATCATTTTTTAGTATAGATTTGTTAGATATCAAAAACAGTTGCAGCAGGGCATGGGGGCTCATGCCTATAATCCCAGCACTTTGGAAGGCTGAGGTGGGTGGGTCATGAGCTCAGGAGTTCCAGACCAGCCTGGCCAGTATAGTGAAATTCTGTCTCTACTAAAAATACAAAACTTAGCTGGGTGTGCTGGTGCATGACTGTAGTCCCAGTTACTTGGGAGGCTGAGTGTTGGAAATGGGTTTATAACATCAGGGAAAATCCACACCTAGACAATGGATCAGCAAGGCTAGTTTACTCCCTGCAGGAAGGGTACAATTCAGTGGCAGTCTTGCCATGACAGCACACCTGAACAAGGAAGACAGGGACATTTATAACTTTCATAACCTAATGCAATCGCCTACTGCTGTGTCTAGTTTCCATTGGCCGGAATGGGACCTCACATTCTATGCTTGATCCAGTTGGCTAAAAACTTGGAAATTTTCTTAAAAAGTAAAGGCAGAGGAGAACAAAGGAAAAGAAGAAGTAACTTGAGGAGTGCTTAGAGAAGCAATAACATTTCCAAATAAGGAAGGGGAATAAGCTATGACCTAAGACTTGCCTGGGCTTGTCTAAATAATACAAATATTATTTATTCAAAGTGAACTAAGAGGAAAGCTTTGAAGGAAGCCTTTTATTTATTCTTATTTCCTACACCGAGGCAGAAGAATCACTTGAACCCAGGAGGCAGAGGTTGCAGTGAGCTGAGATCACGCCACTACACTGCAGTTTGGGCCACAAAGCCAGACTTCATCTCCAAAATAGAAGATATAATTGCATCATAAATTCATTATATATTCATTTATTTCCAGACAAAAGCTAATTTGTCTCGGAAGAGAGGGAGCAAATACTTCACATTGCATCAGGCTCTATTTACCTTCTCTATGCCAGAGTTCCAAAGTTGACCCTGGTTACTGGCCCATAACTCTCTGGAATGACATGCTGAATCTATTGCCCCTTCATGGATTTCTGGGATTTGCCCTCTGTGACCCCAGACTTGGTTTGGCTGCCTTTGTTCAACATCCCTGGTGGGCAGGCTATATAAGGAATGCTATAAGAAATTCCTTTCTTGGATGGGAGAATTAAATAAATGTCTTCTAAGATTTCATATTCCTTGTATACATACCTTTTAGATTTTAAAGAGGCAAAAAGTCCACTCATTAAAAGTGGAGACTGAGTTGTGGGTGAGTTTATGTAAGTCACATAAGCATTTCCATAACCTGGGATCTGAGGAATCAGGCAGGCAGCCCCTTCATTTGCTGTCTGGCTGCGTCTGCAGAGCTGTGTGTCTGCTTTAATTAGAACACGTTTCCACTTCCAGAAGGGTATGAATACAGCATCTATTTGTTGGTTTATGTCCCAATAACATCACAATGGCATAGGGTTTATTTGCATCAACTGCTCTGGGGAGCAGATGACTTTCTGATTGTTACCTTACTCAGTTCAGCTTGTCAGGGACCCACAGCAGTGGAATGGGGAAGGAGTGAAGTTGTGTAACAGAGCTGCAGTGCTGCTCAGCGCTGCAGCCTGTAAGGGGGTGGTAGCCAAGACCATGGGATTTGGTCTCATGAGGCAGTGAAAACTAGATACATACGGTGAGTTAAATCTCCCTTTTTTGACCTGCTGAAAGGCCTTCCTGCTGTTCAAGTTAAAAAAAAAAAAAGAGTTAATGGGTTGGGTAGAAAACTCCAGCTATGATACATACATTGTAGGTTTAATATTCCATTTTAAAGGTCCATTTCTTTCAAATGAAACATATGTTTGCCAATTTTTGTGCTCTGTGATATGTGGTCATCATCTAGGGATCAGAATTTGCCTTTGTAAGCATGAATCCTTCTCTTTACTCTTTGCTTCCTAATCTCGCCACTTGTTCTCATGCACTATCATACCGGGGCCCCCATGTTCCCCAAGCTAGGAGATTGGTTCTTGCCCTAAATAGAAAAGATATTAAAGCTCTCTGGCATTAGCCAATAATGATCTGACATCAAGGTGCTTCTCCTGAGGACCTTTCATAACGTTCTGAGTTACAGTTACCCAAACTACCTCTTAGTCTTGCTGTTGATTCTGCACTGGCACATGAAGTATGCCTAAAGCCTCCTGCCTATGCCCTTCTTTCCTTGAATTCATGACTTGCTGCCTCTTAAGTCTCACTGTGACACCCAGAAATGCAGCCATTGAACGCTGTTCTGCTGTCATAGGTTTTTTTTTCTTTCTTTCTTTTTTTTTTTTTAGCATAGCAACATTCAGGAACATTTTCCTATCAAAGTAATGAATAGCAGAGTCCAGCATATTTCTCCACTGAAGACAGGGGTTGGGGGTAAGATTATGTTTTATATTCTGTTGAGGTCTACAGTTCATTAATTAGTCCAACACACATATTTATTGAGTGCTTAATGTGTACAAGGTGCTGGGACGTAGCAGGAAAATGTCACAGCATGAAAAGTGCCATGAAGAATATTTATGCAAGACAATGTGATAGAGAGTGACTGGGGCCACAGAATTTATGTGGCCAGGGGTTGAGAAACAATTATAAATTCTGTGGCCAGGAAGGACCTTTCTAAGACAGTAGAGACCTTATGAGCTAGAAAGATTAGCCAGGCAGAGATTTGGGGGAAAGAAAATTCCAGGTAGATGGTGTGTGTAAAGGTCCTAAGGACGGAAGGATACTAACAAGAGCAAATGGCCAGAGGTGAAGTGAAACAAGGTAGAGCATTTGCAGGAAGATCTTGTAAGGCCTTGTAGGGTAGGGTAAGAAGTTCAGAGTATATTCTTAATGGTTATGCTAAGCCATTGGAGGATTTTAAGCAGGTAAATGGTACAATGTGAATTTATGTTGGGGCCAAGACTGGAAGCACAGAGGCCAGCTAAAAGCCTACAAAAGTTTTGTTTAGGTAAGAGATAATGGTGAAATGCATGACAGTATGGTATCCCCATTAGAAAGGAGTTGTTAAAGAATGGATGGGACTTGATGAATTTGGATGGTGAATGGTAAGAGAAAAAGCAGGATCAAGGATGGCTTCAAGTTTTTTAGCTTGAACAACTGAATAAGGTGGTGTCATTTACAGTGATGGGTAAGGCTGGAGGAGAAGGAAATTTGGAGAAAGTAAACACTGGTATTTAGATCTAGAGGAAAGATCAGATTTGGAAGTTTGCCATTATATACGGTATTTAAGTCCAGAGGATTATACACAAATGATTCTGAAATTAAAGTATTAGAAGGAAAAGGCCAAGAGACAGGTAAAGAAATGATTTCTTAACTTAAAAAAAAAGAGGGGTCTGAGAGGTGGAAGAGCAACAAAGAAGTGGACTTCTCCTGAAGCAGAAGGGATTATTGGAGCTACACAGACACATGAACCAAATTGAACACCTGAGTGGAAACTAAAACAAACCTTATAAAGATCTTTTAAAATTATATGTAAATAAAAAGCTGAGTACACATATCACATTGTGTATAGCTCACTGGATTTTCACAATATAAAAATATCTGTCATACTAAAAAAAATTCTGATTTGGAAGCCGCTAGACTGGGGTAGCTCTGGCATTTTAAATTCCTGTGTGGCTATACCAAAGCCCAATGTAAACAGTAAATTGAAACTGAAAACTGAACGAATCAGAAACCACCAAATAACCTCTAAATAGGAAATTTTCATTTTAACCAATCAAAATTGTTCTCTTTGTTTCACTTCTACAACCACTTTATAAAAATTCCCTCTCTTGCCCCTTCTGTTAAAGTGCTAGCCACTTGAGGTCTGATGATACAATGAATGCTCAGGTAAGTTCTTTATAATTTAAATTTGCTAAGTTTTTCTTTTATCAATGATCAACACTCAGATCAAGAAACGCTTACCAGCATCATAGAAGTACACTTACGTTCCTATTAAAAAAGTGACTTCTAATAGCATAGACTAATTTTATGTCTTTTTAAATTTTACACAAATAGAATATGGTACATATTATTTTGTGTCTTTCTACTTTCACTCAACATCAGGTTTGTGAGATTTATTCATATTGTTGCAGGTTTTTTCTCATTGATGAATAATATCTTGTTGTCTCTTATCCATCTACTGTTGATGAGAATTTGGGGAGTTTCTATTTTCTGACCACTATGAATAAGACTCTAATGAACATTCTTGTGCATATTTTGGTAAGCATGTGTGCATATTTCTGCTGGGTATATAGCTAGGAGTGGAATTGTTCATTTGTAGTGTATACCTATGTTCAGCCTTAGTAGATATTGCCAAATATTCTTCAAGTGGTTGCAGTAATTTTTACTTGCATTAGCAATGTATAAGAATTAAAGTTGTTCCAAAGCATCACTAACACTTGATATTGTTGATCTTTTTAACCGTTTTGGCCAAATTGTTGATTAAAACCATTTTGATGGGTACCTCGGTGGTATCTCATTATAGTTTCAATTCGCATTTATCTGATGACTGATTAATTTGAGCTTTTTAAATGTTCATTCATTTCCCACTGAAGTAGAATGTTGCTTTTGTCAAAAGTTAGGTGACTCTAGGGGCTAGGCATGGTGGGTTACACCTGTAATTTCAGCACTTTGGGAGGCTGAGGTGGGAGAATCAGTTGATTCCAGAAGTTCAAGACCAGCCTGGGCAACAAAGCAAGACCCTATCTATACAAAAACAAACAAAACAAAACAACCAGGTCATTCCAAATATGAGTTTATAAAGGTTTTCAACATTGAACTCAAGTCTCTCCTTTCCTCCGCCAAAGAGTAACTGTAAAAAACAGACATGTAAAGTCAAAATATAACAGATGTCTTCTGGCGCAGTGGTACTTGAAGTATAGTCCCAGACCAGCAATACCAGCATTTCATGGGACCTTGTCAGAAAGGCAAATCCTGTGGCCTTTCCCAGACATATTGAATCAGACACTCTTAAGAGTGGGCCCAGAATCTGCATTTCAACAAACCCACCAGGTGCTTCTGACACATATTCAAGTTGAAGAAAAATTATTCTAACTTCTCTCCTATTTACAGATGAAGGTACTGAGAGCAGAGCTGGATGGAATTAATGCTGCAAATGTATTTGTTTTACTAATATGGAGGAAATTTAGGAACTTCAAAATACTTGACATTTCTAACCTGAACAAAATCATTATTTTGTTCAGTTTGATATGAATTTCTTGTGAATAGAGATTTTTAGAGGAATAAATGACTGAAGGGGTTTAGAATCTCTTTCCATAAATATCTCCTAATGTCACTGCATGCCCCAAGTACTGTTTGGCCAATCAAGAGAAATATCCCAAGGCAGAAAAGTGACAGGCTGGGAAAATTCTCCAGGATATTTCAAGCCTTTGTTTATAAAATTTACCTATCTCTTTTGAATTCATTATTCTTCTCTACTTATCTGAGTATTAAATGAGTGCAGCTCCTACTTTTAGAACCACAAAGATGGGAGCAGCTCCTCTGCGCCAGTCTCTGTGAATTGTTTGTCCCTCCTAAGGGAACTCTTGGTGAATTATGTATTGAGAGCTCCTGCTCAGGCTTGCCACCTGCATGGTCACTACTGTGGTTTGAATGTGTCCTCCAAATTCCACTTGTTGGAAACTTAATCCACAAATTCAAATGTTGATGTGACATTTGGAGATGGGGCCTTCAGAAAGTCACTGGGATTAGAGAAGGTCATCAGGGTGGGCTGCCATGATGGGACTAGTGGTTTTGTGAGAAGAGGAGGGACAGACCTGAGCTGCCATGCTCTCGCTCTCTCACAATGCGATGCCCTTCACCATGTTATGATGCAGTAAGAAAGCCCCCGCCAGATGCCAGCACCATGCTCTTGGACTTACCAGCCTGCAGAAATGTGAGAAATAAATATATCTTCTTTGTAAGTTACCCAGTCTCAGGTGTTCAGTTATAGCAACAGAGAATTAACTAACACATTTACTGTCTTCAGCTCCTGAAATGAGCCATCACCTCAGAGGTGCCTTCTGATTAGAAGAGGAGATTTAGCAGATAACCTAGGAAGGTCGTAAGAACTCTTGGCCATTACTCCTTCTGTTCTTGAAATTACATGGTGAAATGTGTGCCTGCTGCATAGAGACTACTTTCTGCAATGCAGATAAGATGGTCTGGGAATTGTCTCTAAAGTACTTCTACGCTTCTACTCATTAGCATTAGCAGAGAGAAGAACCGAAAAGAAGAGAGAGAGGCACTCAAAGCTGGTCAAACTGAACGCAACTTCAGTTCTGTTTGCTACTCGACTGGTATTTTGCCACTCTTTTGCCTCACTCTCAGGAAAGGCAACCTAGGAAATATGAAAATCAATTAAAAAGTACCAGAATTTCTCTTCCTACTGTTCTGAGAGAGTGGGGCAAGCATTCAAATTGTACAAGACTGTAACTATTTCTTTACACTTAGCTTTGTGGTACTTTCTAAGGACAAATGAGTCAATATTTCCAAGACTGAAAATAAAAAGATCTTAAGCCATCAGGTATTAGTATTGTTGTTATCAAATTTTATCTTCTTTTGGAAATTGCCTTTTCCTTGTCTGCTTCTGTTTTAATATGTTAGCTTTTCATGACCTTCACATTATTTGTTTGCAGAGTAAGTAGAGTTAATGCTTCACGCTTAACATAAAACTTTTCAACTTGAAAGAACTCTTTAAATAAGCTATTTGAAAGCAAGCTAACAGAGGAATACAAAGTTAACATTAAAGAGGCCTCTAAATATGAACCTGAAAAGATAATGGCAAAAAGCAAATCATTCAAAAACATATTTATGAGAATGAGTTGAACAGGTCTGGAGGAAAAAGAGAGCAAAGTCTGAAGTCTGGAAAAAGAGAGCAAAGTCTGAAGTCAGTGCTAATAGGGGTGCATGCATGCCAGTGTGTGTGTGTGTGTACTCTCTTGCTACTTATCAAAGTTAGGATGTACAAACTTTAAAGAAATTTTGCCTTTGCTACTTACTCTAAATTCTAAGACCAACCCATTGTCACTTTTTTACCCTCATGCTACTTGTAGTCACAATTGGATAAATAGAAATTCATTTTAAGGTTAGCGGTAGGTGCTTGAAAAATCTTCAGACACAATTTCCACATACAGTTAGGGCTCCATTTGGGGGAACAACTGGCCTGGCTTTTGTAATCATACTTGGCCTTTTTGATTTGCTAGTTTGATTCTGTTGGCAATATTCATAGGTACCTTCCAGCTCATGATGAGGGAAATAGCATGTTTGAGTCAGAGAGTTCTGAGGATCTGTAGGTAATGTGAGGCCAGAGGCCAGATACCATCATTGCTGTATCCCAGTGTCTAGCACAGTGCTCAAATACATTCAACTAATGTTTTCAGTGTGATTAAGTGAATTAACAAATCACTTTGGGTTACTTGTAAAACTTCTAAATGCTTAGTATGAAAGGTCACTCTTGCTTGCTTGGCTGTCTCTTTTTACGGGTCTTTTAGAAAATATAACCCAGCCAGCAACCAGCTTTCTTTCTTTGTAACATAACAACTGAGTATTATAAATAATATCTATAGTTCATTCAAATTCTCCATTGCTTGAAGCACTCTGACATATATGTGCTATTTGAGCTGTGGAGAAGATTTGCATACAACCTCAGTTATTTATTTTGTAACAGAAAATAAAAAACACCAAACAAAATTACAAAGTGCAGGTATGCTGCTAACTCATTATGAAATATTGATTTTTCATAGAGATCTCTTCTGTACCTCCAAGCCATAAAATTGGCCCTAATACCTCCTATGAGGAAAATAACATCTTGTTATTAATAAATCATGGACTCTCAATGGTTGATAATGGAAGTCAATGCAACAAATCTTCTAGATCCTAATTTTTCTCTTCGAAATTTTTCCTGACTTCTGGAGATCTCAAGTTCATTTTCCTGCTACCTCCATGTTGGCATTCTATATATTTCTAAGTAACGTTCTGGCCTAATGTCAATGCTTGATTCCTTATTATTCCATAACAGAACAGAGACAAGGCCAACAGGGAAGGGTCAGTTTTCTTTAGTGCAGTATGTCAAGTAGTTAAGAGTATTTCTGTTATCAGAAAGACCTAAGTTACTGTTCTGCCCACTTTTGGTTGTGTGACTTTAGGCAGGTCATTTTATGCCTAAGTCTCACTTTCTTCCTCTCCGGGATAGGGATTCATATAATGTCCATTTCTTGGGACTGTTGTGAACATTGAATTACCAGGACAATTTAGCATAGTCTCTTCTACATAGTAAGTATTCAGTAAATGTTAGTTATTAAGTTTATTACAAAATACAGTTGACCCTTGAACAACATGGGTTTGAACTATGCAGATCGACTTACACATGGATTTTCTTCTGTCTCTGAGACCCCGAGATAGCAAGTCCAACCCTTTGTTTTTTTCTTCCTCCTCAGCCTACTCAATGTGAAGACAGCAAGGAGGAAGACCTTTATCCTGATTCACTTTCTCTTAAAGAATAGTAAATATATCTTATCCTCCTTATGTTTTTCTCAACATTTTTTCTCTAGCTTATTGTATTGTAAAAATATCCGTAGGCTATTAGTGGTCAAGGTTTTGAGAAGTCAGAAGTTATACACTGATTTTCAACTAGATGAGGGAGTGAGTCAGTGCCTTCAACCCTCGCATTATTCAAAGGTCAACTGTATACCAGGAAGTAGTAAAAATGAGATGAGCACAAAAAGGAACATGGATCCAGATAACTGTACTTCAAGAAAAGAAATGGACTTTCTGGCTTACAGGATTTAACTCACTCTCACTCATAGGATGTTTCTGAGAGGGGGTTAATATCCTGGCACACAGAGCCTAAGAACCTGGGCCTGGACCCAAGGGCTGGGACCAGAGCATGGCAGCACATTCTCCTCCTCCCAGTTTTGTATTCCTCACTGAGAAACTGCCTCTGTCAAGATAATGGAAACTAGAACTGACTTGGTTTCTGAGGGAAGAACTGTGCAATGTGGGAGATAAATGGCTGGCCTCATCAGGAAAGTAACAGAATACAGCAAAACAAGCCTAGTGCCTATGAGAAATATATGTAAATAGCAACAAGGAGGACATTTTATTACATCTGAAACTTTTTTCTCATTATTCTGTGATTTTCCTTATTACCTTCCAATGTTTTCACCCACATACGATTAAGAGTTATTTTGTGCTTCACTCTCTTAAAATTCCATCTGGGCAGCTCCTTTCCTGGCAGAACAGCCCACCCCTCTCTGGCACTAATGCAGAACCAGGAGATGAGCATTAGTGAAGACAGAAGGGGGACCTCCCTGGCATGCCAGATGGGAGAGGCTGACTCCAGGAGATTAGTGAGCAGCCTGGCTCCAGGCTCCAGGAGCAGCTTGGAGACTCATAGGCTCTAAAGAAGAAGGAAGGCACTTCCCCTTGGCGGAGCAGACTCTGTGAGAATTTTTGGAATACTTTTGCCTTTACCAACCTCCAGGAATGGCCAGGGGTACTAAAGATCAGACTTCATTTGGGAAATTACTTTGTGCCAAGCTCAGGGACTTCCATGGAAATAAGATATTTAAAAAAAAGTATGACAAGTTGAGAGTTGCTGTATACAGTCAGGCCTATAGGAAAGGAGAGTCCAAGGGGAGGTAGATTCCATCGTAGTTCAGGCAGAGATTGTGGCTTGCAGTAGCCTGGGTTCACATCCCAGCTGTGCCTCTCAGTAGATATGTAATCTTGGGCACATTCCTTAATCTCTCTAAGATATAGTCTTTAAAAGGGTGATAGTAATAGTATTTACCATATAGGTATCTATGGATTAAATAAAATATTGTACAAAAGCACCTGACATGTTATAGTGCTCATTAATATGAATCTCCCTCTTTACTTTCTAGGAACAAGGCATGGAAGTTTGCTTCCTGACTCATCCTCTCTTTTTGGCATAGTAACCTTTTAAGTAACTTCATGTCAGAAAGGCATTTTAGGGGCATGTTTTCACAGGCAAAGTAAGTAAACCCAGGCAAATTTATCTGGCTCTATTCATTCAGAGAGGTCTGGGAATAATTTCTTCATTTGGATGATTAACATTACTTATGGGCTTACAGTGGCTTTAACCCACCTATAAAACAAGGCTTGTAGAAAAGAGTTCTTCTCTAATATCAGAGCTCATCCTCTGTGTTTGTGGCTCTGATAGCTCAGACTCTGGACCTTGCATACCTAGATTGGCAAAGCTTTTCGTTCTTTCTGATTTGTAGTTGTGTGTGGGTCAACTTCTCATCTGCTAAGTTCTCTGGCTGTATCATCTCTTGGCCCCCTTTGCCCACAGAGTCTGAACCCCTGGTTGATGTATCTGAGTTTATTTGGAAAGCAGAAACTACTCTATGTATTTTAAGCCACAAGTTATTTAATACAGGGAATTATATGCTCCCCAACCCACTGGGAGGACTAGAGAATGGGTTCTAAGCTTGGTCTCCAGAGATTGCTTCCAGAACACTTGCATTGCCTCTAAGGCTTCCACAAGAATAAATAGTTCCAGAACACACTGATGAGACTGCCATCCAGGGATGATGCAGCCACTACTGCCACCACTGCCAGTGACAAATGACCCCCAACATGCTGATGTTGGAGTCTGGCTACTGCTTCCCCTACAGTTGCCTCTTCACATCCGGAAACCTGGAGAATGGACACTGAAACAATACTGTAGAAAATCTTGACATTTTCATGGGCTTGCTTGCCAGTAAAAATTGCCCCAGAAGACTCCATTCTGTCTTTTAACTCTCACTGAGGGGCTTCTAACAGGTGACTTCTCATTCACCTCTGGCACCCCCCTGGTTGCACAGATGACTTGGAAGTGTATTTTTTTTTAGTTTTCCTGCATCTGTAATATAGGAAGACACACTGAAGGAGTTCCAAAAGGTAATTAGCTAGTACCAACACAGGAAGTTAAAAGACTTGGGTGAGCCAGAGGTTAGGTTCAGGTTGTTTACCAGCTAAACGGGTAGAGTAGAATGGTTACCAGGGATCCAGAGGTTAGGGAATCAGTCAGCAAAGAGGAAAAACTAGTTTTGGGAAATTAGGCAGCAGAAAGTTTTGAGTATAGGCAAAGAGTATGGTCACAGATTTCCAGAATCCAAGCATGTGTAAGTCCAGCAAGAGTAACAGAATTTGATTAAAACCCTGTACTTTCGGAGCTGTGAGCTTCTGGTGCCCTCCGTGTTCAGAGTCTCAACTTACCTCAAGTATGGGTAGGCCTGAGCCTGCAGGTGGAGGGATCCAGGCCCATTTGCCTAGAACAGGGAAGGGGAAAGGCAGAGAGCAAAGCAGTGTGGATACCAAGTACCAGATTCCTCTCTGGCATCCTCCTTGCCAGAATGAGTTGGTACCTGTAACCACATTTATCCCTCCTACTTTCTGCAGTGCTTCATATGTAAACACTTAAATATACCATTCTGAGGTTTGTATACTTACTAAAAATCATGTAACTGTGTTTGAATGTATTGAGAGAAGATACTAACTAAAGCCTGGGTTGTATGTTTACCCAACTCAATGATAACATACATTAATTACCTTCTTAGTAATAGAAACAAAAATATTAAGCACTCTGACAAATGATTATTATGTAAAATTTTCCAGATAATTTATACCAGCTGCAAAACAAGAGTAAGCATTTACATGAAAATGAAGGAGATAATGAAAAATAAATTCATATATACAGATATGCACAAGTACATACATTTATACACATATGTATGTGCATACACACATATTCACATAAATGAATTCCTATGAACACACACACAGGTAAATTCTTTTAAATTAAGACAAAGAACAGTGACAACAACAAAAATTTCACCAGCTGAATTCTCAGGACTTAAAAAGTAGTAAGCAGTATTCACACACCAAAAATTACATCCTTGGCAAAGTAAGGTCTTTTGTGAAAGGAGGTTTTCAGCAAACAGATTTTGACAATTGACACCCCATGAGCACCATTTGTGAAAAACACTTTTTTTTGGCTGTAATTTGATGAAGCAGAAAGTGGAAATCAATAGAACATTGCCAAATGCGTTCTTTGCCGATGCCCCTGTCTTTCTCTCCTCTGCTCCTGTTCTGTAGTAGATAAGAGATAGGAGGAGCCCAGAACACAATATATGGATTTTTTAAAAACTAGCACAATAAAGGAAGCTACAGAATACTTTTAACTTGAGAAATATATTCAGCACCATGTTGCACATTTGCTATGTAGCAGAACAGGCTGATTTCAAGCCCAAAGGTGGGTTGGGAGTTTATATGATCCCCCATAACTTCAGGGAGAACCTTTCTCACCAGAGCTCTTATCTTTACCTCTCGGCACTGCTGGTTTCCATGACAACCAGCCCAATGTCTAGTTCAGTTTTGCAAATACTTTCCAAAGCCCATTAGGCCTAAAATCTTCTCTTTAGACTCTCAAATCTGCCTTATTCCATCCAACCTTCCTACTGCATCCTCTTCCTTTAATCTTCTCAACTTACGGGATGAGAAACATAAGACTTTATAGTGGTAAATATACCTAAAAGCCATACAAAGACAGGTGTTAGAGAAAACAAAAGAAAAGGAGGCTAAAGTAGTTCCCAGATTACCCTAAGGTTGGTTGCCTGATTATTATTTCTCAGTGTTTCACCTTGTTTTAAACCCTGGCATGTTGCTTCTGTGCTTATTGTGTGGCTCTTTTGAGTGGTGATGCTCTGAATGGATAAAATGAGAAATAATGATGCAATGTAGCAGCAGGAATACTGTTTAGGGAGTGGAGACCTCAGCTCTGTTTCTGAATTTCTGTCTCTATGAACTTGAGCCACTATAAAAGGAGGGTCTATGGGGGAATTTCTAGCTTTATTATTTTATGACATAGTATGAGCAGGATTCAGTCTGTCTACCTTTGAGTAAGTTGTGTTTGCCTAATTAAATACTTTTCCTGCTGGTTGGTGATTAGAGTAATCTCAATCTTACATCAAGAATATGATAGAAAAAACAATCTAGTACTGCTTAGAGAGAACACTTCTAAGTATTCCATCAAAACAGTTCACTTCATTCCATAGTTCAGAGTAGAAATGGAACTTTTAGGGGCATCTCTAAAGATAGAATATTTATTTGCATTAAGTCTGTCCTCAGACACATGCTGGAATTCACCTGGTGAATTCATTGCTGATTTAAATATTTCAAAATTTTTCCGTATCTATTAACTCAACCACTCATAAAAAATACCTTATTAAAAAATGTTCTGTGAAACAAAGCCATTTTCAGTAGTAGTTTGTCCAAAGTAAAGAAAATTTATTTCTCCTTCTGCAATTCTGCTCACTCATTCCTGGACATGCCAACATTGTAATTATCTTCAGCCACCCACCAAACTGAACGCAAAGGCCAGTACAGTGAATGACCTCCTTGAGGCGCATACCATCAGTCATTTGTGCATGAAACAGTGCACATTGGTCAGAGCACTGTTAGAAGAACATTTTCTTAAGATAACTTATAAGGGCTTTCATTTTGTTGGAGAACTCCATATATAATACATACAAACACATACATAGGTAAATTGTTTTAAATTCATACAACAACAATAACAACAAAAATGCTACCACCTGAATTCTCAGAATTTAAAAAGTAGTAAGTAGTAGTCACACACCAAAAATTACCTCCTTGGCAAAACAAGGTCTCTTGTGAAAGGTTTTCAGCAAACAGATTTTGTAGTACAAGAGAGAGTTTCATGGTAGGTACAACAGAGATTAAACCTGGGGGTCCAGGAGAAGTGGTGCTGTGATGGGGGAAGTTGTAGCCAGAGGATAGCTTGTGGGTGCTGGGTCCCTGGTACGTGGCAGGAGGTCTTATTGAGGACTTGTTTGTCCAAACTGGTTGTGGTGAATCCTGCTTTTTATTTTCCTCACAGTTGAGCGGCTTGATTACTCCATATTTTGTGTATTCTAACTTTTCAGTTGCAGTGTATTGTGACTAACAGAGGAGACAGGCAGATTATATATAAATGTTTCAAAAAATGTGCTACCTATGGGCACTTGGAAGATTGTCCTAGGAAGGTCTAGATCAGTCTCTTCCTAAATCTAGACAACCTGCAGAATTTGACTGGATTTAATTTTGAGTCTCCTGCAATCTTGATACGCCATGTTCAGGCAGCTTCTGCCAAGTGTCACATTTCATCTATAGAAATGCTAGGTCATTGAGAGAGGAAAAGGTCAGTAGATACAGAAAGAGTGTGGCCTTTGGAGTATTGGTGATAAATGGACATCTTTTTATTTTCTTAAGGTTACCCGCATTGCCTGAAAAGTAGGAGGTATTTTTCTATGGAAGATTAAGGATTTGGCTGAATGCCTCAATTTTTCATCATAGTAGGTCCCAAGAACAGCTATTTGAGTACATTTAATTCAGCTTCTCTCAGCCTCAGTTAACACGCACGCACACACACACACACACACACACACCCCTACCTAAAAATATGGTGCCTGCAGAGTATGGTTGCTAAGCAGAATGAGATTTTTTAAAAATGAGCTAAAGGCTCAATAACCAATCAGTTTTCAAACAACTGCATTAATCCAAGAAAGAAGCCATTTCATATCTAATGTCCCCAAAGGACAGATGTTCAACATTCTGTCACCATCTTGCAAACCTTTGCTTTGGAAGGAACTTTTGCAGTGTTACTCAATCCATTTGGAGAAAATTCAGAAAGAGACTTATACATCAAAGTGCGGGAAAGCCAACTTAAGCTTTAGAATAAATACTCAAATCTCTTTTCATATCACTTATTTGCTGTAATCCTTCCAAAGTAACCTCTAATAATCAAGGGAGGGGCAGGGAAAGTGAAGAGGAAGGGAAACTATTGGATTTGAATGTCTGATTAAAAACAAACAAATGAGAAAATTCTAACATTCTTAAAATGTGAATTGGAGAGTAAAAGTAGGTAGAGGAAAGAAGGAAACAGCATTCAAAATCTGTTTAAGCTTCTTATAATAAAAACATATCTCCCAGCAAGAATAATTCTCCATGAGGCTTACTGTAACCTAACAGGTGGGTTTACATTACCCTCCCAGGAGAACTAGAGACTGAATCCTTGTCATTATACCCATACCACTCATGTTGGCAAGGCAGAGATACAAAATAGTACTGACTTCATAGTTTTGTTTGTTTTCTTTTTTTGTTCAATTTTTGCTTTTTGAAAAATAAACTTGTTTAATGTATATAGTGATTAGAATAGTAGCTGATACATTGTCAGTGTTGTTCAAGTTTGCTGTTATAATTGTTACTTCTCGTTATAATAGTAACTCACATTTACTGATCCCTTAATACAGGACTTCTCAGCCTTAGCACTATTGCTATTTAGGATTTAATAATTTAATAATTAATAAATATTTAATAATTAAATTAATTGATTAAATAATAAATTTAGTATTTTGTTTTTGGTGGGGATGGAGAAGCTGTCATGTGCATGACTATATTTCATTTAGCAGATATGGTGAGGCTTTGTGTCATCACCCAAATCTCATTTTGAATTTTAATCCTCATAATCCCCACCTGTAAAGGGAGAGACCTGGTGGAGGTAACTGAATCATGAGGGCAGTTTTCCCCCATGCCGTTCTCACGAGAGCAAGTGAGTTCTCATGAGATCTGATGGTTTTATAAGGAGCTCTCCCCGCTTCACTCAGCACTTCTTCCTGCCACCTTGTGAAGGTGCCTTGCTTCCCCTTGTCTTCTGCCATGGTTGTAAGTTTCCTGAGGCCTTGCAAGCCATGTTGCACTGTGAGGCAATTAAACTTCTTTCCTTTAGAAATTACACAATCTTGGACAATTCTTTATAGCAGTATGAAAATGGACTAGTATAGTAGTATTTCTGACCTCTATCATTATCTATAAGCACTCCCCACTCCATTCAGTTGAGACAACCAAAGCCATCTCTAGACATTGTCAAATGTCCCTGGTAGGGGAAAAGTTAAAAACATTGCCTTAACGTAGCCCAGGTATTATTCTAAGTGCTTGGCAAATGTTATCCATTTGATGGGCATTATTTTAGTTTCTATTTTACAGATGCAGTAATCGAGGTAGAGAAGAGTTAGGTAAGTTGCCAAAGTCACATAGTTAAAAATAGTGGAGTCAGGATTCAGATTTATATAGTCTGACATAATCTACTATATTAAAATGTGTGTGAGCTCCTGGCAGAGCAAACAATAATAATTATTTATTACTATTTTCAATATAGTTTCTTATTTTAAACTTGTGATATTGATAAGGCAGTAGTTGAGTTCTGAAAAACAAAGAATAACTTTCATTCCTTGAGTCTTAATAGTAAGAGGCTCAGCTAAAACACTTCACTAATATATAATGATATGGATACATCAGAGCCCCTCAAGTTTTCTGTTTAATTCAGCTGTCAAAATAATCTCATTTATCACACATACTTATTGAGCATCTAAAAGTATGAGATAATATGCTAGAAAAGATTTTTTTTAAAAAAGAAAAAGTCTGGTTTCTATAGTAAACACTTGGGAAAGTTTATCCAGTACCTGTTTGAAAATCATTCCCTTCCCTTCAATCTTCATCTTTAACACCAGAGCTTGCACATTAGTATAGTGTGACCCTGCCTCTTAGGAAAACCTGTTCCAGGCTAGATCAATGATTCTGCAACCTGAGAATTTGAATCAGGATATGAGAGAGCCTCTTGTCTCCCATTTCTGGGAATGAAGATTTGGGAATTAATGGTGTTAAGGTTTTCATTATGTGGAGAGAGATCATCTGCATTGATAGAGACTAAACTTGATACACAGAGAGGAGCAAAGATGAGAAACAGAATCTTAGCAGTTGCTAACCCCCTGGCTTCAGTTGTTTATGAGGCTAGACTGAACTCATGATCCTCAGACAGCTGGACTGCTTAACCTATTCTGAGACATTCTGTGCCAATGAAGTCCCTTTGGACTGCTAGCCAAAAGTTTCCTGTCCCTTGCAACCAAGAGGATCATAACTGATAATCCACCTATTAACAAGAATCTGAGAGGGCTCAGAAGGTAGCTGTTGGTGCAAACCATGGAGGGCTTTGCATGCCTATTATAGACAGAGGATTTGAGGAGTCCCTTCACAGACATTTGATTACTCTTGAAGCATTATGAAGGCTAGATTTGTAAAGTAATAGGCTGGGTATGCAGAAGTTCAAGGAGAAAGAAACAGTGTTATATTATAGGTAAGATCAACAAGATAAATTGGAGAAGGACAGGAGGAGACATTGAATAAGAGTCTCAAAGTAACTGGTATGATACATGAATCAGGTAGTCAATGTTAATAGCTGTGTTCCTTTGGGAACTTGGGGTAATGTAGTAGCCAGAAAAGTCTAGCCTAGCTGTAAATAACTTGGGAGATTTTATTAATCCTTGCACAGACAGAGAGCTACACTGGAGAGAAGGAATGTATTTTGTTCATTTAACAAATATTTATTAAGAGCTTAACACGTGCAGATATTTTCCTGTTTGGATAAATCAGAAGGCTAAGAAGACAAAAATCTGTGTGTCCTTGATCTTACATTATAACTGGAGGAGAGATAAACAACTTAGACTTGAAAGTATTAGGGAAGGAGTCAGGGAAAATTTGCAATTTTAAATAAGGTAGGTCCCTTTGAAAAGATAACATATGTCTATCTCAAAGATGCATTTTTAACCAAACCTTTTGTAGACATCAGGAAATCTTTATTCTCAATCCATAGCAGTTTCAATTTTCTTGGAATTTCAGCCTTCTCTAAACATAGCATAAACACCCATTTTTATGGCTAAAAGGGAGGAGAGGGTAGAGATGGGATATATCAGCTCACTACTTCAATCTTTGCCCTTTGTCCTGGAAGCCATCTCCATCTTTTCCATGTGACCTGCCATTTTCACAAGAACCAGAGAGATCTGTCATTACCATCTATCCTGGAACATGGGATCCTTCCATGATTTAGGGAAAGTAGGCACAAATAACCAGAATTATTTTGATCCTATGTAACCAGTAGGAGGAAAGGAAAAAGCACAAAGGAAATGCTGAAACCCAGACTATCACTTAGGATCCCGATTTAATACATAAGAAATTCAGGCAGAAGCTCACATATTGCTATACATCAGTACTGTACCTCAGAAGTCTCTGGCATAATCAAAGTGTTCTTTATCTGGGCTGCACAGTACAGTAGCCACTATTCATAGATGTCTGTTGAGCATTTGAAATATGGCCTGTGTGACTAAAGAACTACATTTTAATTTAAATGTATTTTAATTAATTAAAATTTCAATAGCGGCATGTGGCTAGTGGCTACTACATTGGCCAGAACAGCTTAAGCTCTTGTCACATGAGGAGTCCAGACTATTCTCCTAATCCTAATTGAAGCCACTGTAACATCATTTGCCATTTATGATGAAACTTTTCAGAGCTGAATTATACTTTTAGGCAATAGAAGCATCTTTCAGCAAAAATGAGCTCTATAATTGGTCTTCTGGATTGAGTGCTAAGAGTGAATGGGCTCAATTGTGTCCCCCAATATATGCAGCTACTAGAAAGGAAGCCACATTTGCAGTTCTATTTACAGTAAAGTTGCACTCTCTACAGAACCCCATTTAGGAGCAGACAGTTCTTGGTCCCGCTTCTAGTGAAAACAAGCTATGCTCCTTCTGGGGGTTCCTATTTGTAGAGTCACCAAGTGTGAGGGATTTATCTGAATGGCTAAAAAGCAGAGTCTGTCTGTTCTTCCCCCGTTAAGTTGCCAAAGGCATCTCCCTATGCTTTCAATAGATTCCCCTACCTCCTTTTTCCTTTCTCCTCTTCCCCTAGGAGAGATAATTGGACTGTGTGATTTCCATTAAATGTAATGTACCACATGCAGATGAAACACAATAGCAAAATGCATTAAGATCGAATCCCTTGGAAAAAATGGCCTGGGTGTTTTTCCATTTGTTAAAATTAACTACCAAATTATTTTTGTTTTTTGCACAATTAAATGCAAAGATTTCATTTACTCTTTTTAAGAGTTATTTGCATTTCATAGTCTTATGAACAAATAATCTTTTTTTAAAAAAAGAGCAACATCACATTTTCTGTTTTTTTAATGTGTGTGTATACACACACACACACACACACACAAACACACATATAAAAATACATATACATTTTCACCTACTCACCAACAGACCACATAGTGGTGCTCTAAACCTGCTATAATCACACATAAGAGCTTTGCAGTTGTTAGACGAAAATCCAGTGAGCCTGATTGCAGTTAGAATCAACTGCAACAGACTACTGATAAATTTCTTTTAAAAATGTCTCCCTGAAATGGACTACTGATAAATTTATCTTAAAAATGTCTTCCAGCATTCATCACTTTGCAAGACAGATCCTTTGTATATACTCAAAAATGATGAGCTGAGCAAATAACTCCAAAGGAGACAGTCATTTGCGGAAGCCCTGTCCTATCCAAAAATCTGTAACAATCATTTATTTTTCCTTCTATAACTAGCATTTTATAGAGTTTTAATTAAGTTCATGCCATAGCTCAGTGGTTAGGTTTAGGAATCCCATGCTGAGGAAAAATGGCAAAGTGAATTCAATACTATCTATTTCAGGTTTCTTTGGTAATCAACCTTTTTGTCCCACCCTCAAACCATTTTAGCGACAGTTGTATTTGGTGGGGTATGAAACCGTTCAGAATATCAGGGTCAGAGTGTTCTAGTAACAAAATGTGGTATCAGGAGCTAAGTAATCTACTTTATTATTTGAAGGTGCTTGGCTTTTACCAATTAGATGAAGGAAATACAAACAATGAAATTTGTAACATAGCACACATGTAAAAGTGCAGTATGATAAAAAACAGCACTGCTTTTTCAGCCAATCTGAATTGCGGTGGGGACTACATTACATGTCAAGGTAGTTTTTTTTTTTTCATGACTGGCCTTAGCTGTTATGACTATATCCTTGTGAAGCACTATAATTCACATGTAATTTAGTTTTGTTTATAATTTTGGAAGTATATGATTGAGAATGGCCACAGTAAACACGCCTCTTTCCGGAGAGTCAGGAAACATATGGAAACTGTACACCAGTAAATATTGTACTTTGTGCCTTGGAAAAGCCTTTGTTTTATATTTTGTATATTTCTGCATAAGATGGTCTATATATCAGTAGTTCATTGCCACATTACTGTGTAGCAATTAACAACAAACAGGTGGCTTTAAAAATAAGCATTTATTTATGTTGTGAATATGCAGGTGTGCTGGGTGGCTCTTTGGTCTTAGCTAGATTTCATGAGTTGAATCTTGCTGGGCTCTTCTGTGCATCTGTAGTTAGATACAAGTCAGCTGGCTGAAGGCAACTCTAGGATAGGATAGCTGATTTTTCTTCCACATGGTCTTACATCCTCCAGCCTCCAGCCTTGTCCAGGCTTTGTTTCTGGCAGAAGCTGGCTTCCGAGAAAGGAAGAGAACAGATGCACGCAAGGCCTCTTAAAATTGTGCCACTGCACTCCAGCCTAGGCGACAGAGCAGGACTCTGTTTCAAAAGGATAAAAAAATGTGCAGGCCCAGAACTTGCACCACTCTTCTGTCACATCATATTCACTAGAGCAAGTCATAATCCAGCCCAGACTCAAGGGATGGAAAAATAGACTTCACCTCCTGATGGGAGGAGAATCAGAGCCATTTTGGCAATGAATCTACCATAACCTGTGTGCCCTCACAAAAGCAATAGAGAGAACTGGACTCTAAAAATAAATTGATACCAAGCTTGTGAGAGGTCTAACTTAGTGTGAGATTCAAATTCTACCCATTGCTACCAACAGCATTTGGAATACTTAAGAAAAAAAGATGAGTAATTTAAAGGAAAACAGTATAAAACCTGACTTATTTCTTATATTGCTCACCTTGATTACTAGGGCAATTTATTCATATCTGTACTATATTTCATAATATCCACAGGCTAGCTCAAAACCAATAAAACTGAAGTATTATCCATTGAAGATAAAAATCTCTGCGATCAATTTAAACCATACAGTTATAATAATGACTATTTTTTGTGGTAAGACCAAACCAAAAACAGAAAACCATTAAGCTAGAATATTGACAATGAGAACCCTCCTGAAGAAATTTTGAGAATCCTGCTGTATCAAACTTTATGTAACACAGTATGAGGTTTACATCATAATCTCTGTATACTAACTGATAAATGGAGTGATCTTAATACAGAACAGGGTTTATTTGTGTGGCAGGTGTTAGACCTACTTGCCAATGGAAAGCTTTTATTATTATTTTCATTGCCTTTCTGTTCTCAACAAAAAACTACCAGAATTGTCACACAGAAGCAAAACCAAAATAGACAGCTATGGCTTTATCAAGCCTTTGTTCTTGTTATTAGATTACAATTATTTGTATACAAGCTGCTGCAGACTGGTTGGTACAAATGTGAACTTCCACCTATTGGTTGTAATTGCTGGATGTCTAAAATGAAGACCAACTCTAGGAAGATCCCTTTGGACATTGGTTTTCAAATATGGAAAAAAAATTCCTGGTGGTTCTAATATTAACTAAGGCTGAGAGCCACACTTTAGGTAAATGTTCAAAGGGTACCATATTAATTTGATTCAAGGTTCAAGCGCACTCATGTACCTGTTGTCTTATTATTTTTTTTATTTTTCGTAACTACAGTGTTTCTTGAATATCTAGACCACAAGCTAAAAATGCAATCAATTGTCTTTATGTATAAATAATTGATCCTTTTACTTTTCTTCTAAATGCTTAGGTCCTTGGATTCAGATATATAAATATATTCAGTATCTAGGGTAACTTATGAATTCTTATATGGAAAAAATTTAGAAAAATTTGCTCTCTGACAGCCCCCTTTCAAAAGCATAATTAAAATAATACATGACGATTTGTAGGCTGTGTAGATCTAGCCTGGCAGACATGAAGGCGGTGCAAGTTCTCTCTTATTATTACTCAATATTCCTACAAAATCATGAAGAGGAAAAAAACTGCAACAGCAACAGCAAAACCTTGCTTCTCAGCAGCCTATGACAAAAGATGAAAAAAACTAGAAACCTAGAGGAAAAGTTTGCCTTTTCTTTGTTCTGGTTTATTTAGAAAAGATCTGCCCGCCTTGGCCTCCCAATGTGCTGGGATTATTGGCATGAGCCACTGCGCCTGACAGAAAAGTTTACTTTGAAAAGATTCTTCTTTCTGTTTCAATCTAAATGGGAAAGAAAGAGGGGAAAATAAGTATGTTAGAGCTTTATTGTCACTGTACAAAGTTATTTTATTGAATTTATTTTTATTTATTTATGTACTTATTTATTATACTTTAAGTTCTGGGGTACATACACAGATCATGAAGGTTTGTCACATAGGTGTACACATGCCATGGTCGTGGTTTGCTGCATCCATCACCCCATCATCTACATTAGGTATTTCTCCTAATGTTACCCTCCCCAATCCCCCCAACCCCTACTATCCCTCCCCTGGACCCCACCCCTCAGGCCCCAGTGTGTGATGTTCCCCTCCCTGTGTCTGTGTGTTCTCAATGTTCAACACCCACGTGTGAGTGAGAACATGTGGTGTTTGGTTTTCTGCTCTTGTGTCAGTTTGCTGAGAATGATGGTTTCCAGTTTCATCCATGTCCCTGCAAAGATATGAACTCATCTTTTTTATGGCTGCATAGTATTCCATGGTGTATATGTGCCACATTTTCTTTATCCAGTCTATCATTGATGAGCATTTGGGTTGGTTCCGAGTCTTTGCTATTATGATCAGTGCTGCAATAAACATGCGTGTGCATGTGTCTTTATATACCCAAATAATTTATTTATTTATTTTTGAGACAAGGTCTCACTCTGTCACCTAGGCTGAAGTGCAGTGGTGTGATCATAGCTTACTACAGCCTTGACCTCCCAGGCTCAAGTGATCCTCCCACCTTAACCTCCCAAGTTGCTGACACTACAGATCACACCACCATGCCTAGCTAATTTTTTAATCTCTTGTAGAGATGGGACCTTGCCATGTTGCTTAGGCTCTTCTTGAACTCCTGGGCTCAAGCAATCCTCCAAATGAAGGCCTCCTAAAGTACTGGGATTACAGACATGAGCCACTGCAACTAGCCCACTATACAAAATTATGAGATTGACAATCATGCTTAACTACATAGCAGGTCCCCAATGCTGGGACGAACAGCCAGTCTGGCAAGACCTCCAAAGTCAGTCTTTTACCTCCCAAGCAAATAGGAGGAGACTAAAATCTGCCCTTCCGGTATGGTATTGGGTGAACTAGATGACACCTTATTGTCTAACAGATTTCTTCTTCAAACCTGTCAGGTACTATCCCAGTGTTGCTGTTTCTTCCCAATTACTGGCCATTTTTGAGTTCTTCAATATATTGCTGCATATTAATCGAAATAGACATTAACTAAATGATTACTGCAGGCTGAAATCAAAACTGTGCCAGATATTTTTCATAAATTATTTTATTCATTCTTATAGCAGTCCTACAAAATAGTTACTACTATTATCCACTTCTTATTATCCAGATATAAAAATGAATAATTAAAAAGATCAACTAACTTTCCCAAGGTGATTTAACAACTATTTCAGCTAGTTAATATATTAGGTGCCTTCACCTGTATTACTTTAAAGCATTATACAAGATACCAGGTTGCAATTGGAAATCTAACTCCATTTACAATCAGAGAAAATGGTAGCTGATGTTTTGTGATTTCTTAAATATGTTCTTTTAGCAGTGAATATGGTATAGATTTACAACACACACACACAAATACACACACATGTACATGCACACACACACACACACATATACACACACACATCTAAAAGTCATTGAAGAAGGATGTATTTTTCCCAGCACTCATTATTATGGGGTAAGCTTATGTATGTAAAATCTACACAACTTAAAATTTTGATTAAAAAGTGTATCTCTTTCTCTCTCTTTCATGTTGTGCATGCGTGTTTGTGCACACACACAGTTACACTACCTCTGCCTTTCAGTTTATTATTTTCCTCCCTATGACTAGAAAAGTTAAGTGAAACTACTTTTACACACATTTTCAAACTCTCCATTATCTTTATTCTCTTCAGTAACATGATGTATTTCTTCAGGTGAACTCTGTTCCTTTTACTGTCTTTGACTTTCAGAACTTGGAAGTTTGAGAGAAGTTGCTTTAGATATGTAATATAAAACTTCAAAGTGTATTTCTAGACTTATGAATACGGAAGAAGGTTGGATAATTAATTTGGTTTAGTTTCTTCTTTTTCTCTTTAAACAAAACCGGTCTCCAGTAAAAGACCTTTCTCTGTCTTCCTCATAGTTCCAATACACGAAGGAATTCTTTTCAGTGAATCATACTTTTCCTCAGTTTTAAGAAAGGCTCTTGTTTTTGGATCTCCCTTGTGGTTTCACTTTGACCAACTTAAATGGCCCACCATGCTAAGTTGAACCTCCTAGAACAGAATTTCCTCAGTAAGCTGTAATCACTGAAATTTGGATGTGTTTGCAAAATAACAAATGTGTATTTTTGGAGCCAATTTTTGAAAGGTCAATACCTCGCGTTTTCAAAATCTGGACTACGTTTTTGTTTCTCACTCTTGTTCTGGCACATTTTGTTATTTGTAAGGATAAACAAAAGAGTTTAGCCATCTCCTTTGTTAAATTATATATATGTGTGTGTGTGTGTGTGTGTGTGTGTTTGTGTGTGTATATGTGTGTATGTAAATATGCCAAGATATTTCTAAAATGCAGTACAGAAAACTTTAGAAGGAAAAATATCAAACCAAATTGTTCAATAGCCAACATTTATTTATAATTGGAATACAACTAGCCTGGGCTAGTGAGAAATTATTTGATACACATAATTTGGTGGAGCAGGAAATAGGCTTATTGTCTATGAACAGCTGTTGGATTGGCTACATATTATGCCAAGTTTGGCTCTCTTCAATGATCAGACTATAGTTCCTCTATTGTACTGTAAGATTCTTTAACTCTACCATACCAAGCTCTATTAAATAAAAATTATATCAATATGCATCATTTGGTGCAACAGAAATTAAACCACTGTATTAGAACATTTTCTTACGATCAATGTTTCTCAATTTACCTCGACATTTAATTTCAATAAATGTCTGTTTTACCTTGGCATTTATCTAGCAACAGGGAACTACTGTCTTATGACAATGTTCTAGTACAATGACATCATCTCTTATACATATATATTTTAAAAATATTTGCAGTAATAAGGAATATATTAGGAAGAAGCAAACATTAAATGAAACAGCTGGGTAAATGATATTATTAAGATTAATATTTAGCAAGAAAAGACAAAACATAAAGTACATTGTGAAATTTATATCAAGAAATTTGCCCAAATCATTCCCAATACCTCTTATTTAGGTCAAATATTTTCTTATATTCCTCCTCCTTTTTGTTTTTCTCTTGGCCACCATCAATGAGAGCTGTGCAATTTTGATGAAAATCTTCAAATAATTAAGGATCAGATCCTGAGAACTTATGTCTCATCTCATAGTAGATACATTGTACAGGAATATAAACACACATAAATATTTATTCTTTGGGGAAAAGATCAATAATTGGCTTGTTTTGAATGGTCAAATATATGATAGCTTTAGGAGTCAGTCAACTGAAAGGGGGACCTGAGCCTCTGCTCATGGACAGAGAAGCCTAGAGGCTGTTGATTGTAGTAATACTGTTGCTTGTTCCATACCCCTAACCAATTTTGTCTTTATTTTCTTCTTCTTCTACTAATTCTATTTGATTATATTATCTTCTTTGAGGATGATGGATTTACTTTAGCATTAACACAGTGTATGTACAGTGGATATGTGATATTTGTGATCTCAAATAACTAACCCAACTTAGATAACTAGGTAATAGATTCTAAGAAGATGTGCATGATAATACATATATCCACTATTGTTAGTTAGCTGTGAAATTTCTGAACAAGGCACTGAAACTCTTTGGGCTTCATTTTCCTGATCCATTTCCTCAAACTGGAGAACACTAGTATATTTGATATCTAAAGTCTTTACAATGTTATCACTCTGTGAGTATGCTGCTTGCTTCTATAAAGCACTAAAATACCAAACTTATACTGAGTCAATAACACTGACATTCTGATAAAGTAAGTTGTTATTTGAAGGACATTTCTTGCATCTTTTCAAATATAAATCTGTGTATTTACTCATGTAGAGCTGCTATAGAGGTCAGACTAAAGTATTGTTGCTATCCCAAGGTTTTGTTTTTCATTTTTCATGTAAATCAACTATCTAAAATTATTGTATATAACACTGTTTTGCTTGAAGGGTCATAGTCCTGTTTAGATGATCAGGTTGCTGTACTCTATATCTTATTAATTTGATAGCTAGGCCTGTTTCCTTTTGACTAACAACTTACTTTTATAGAGAACTGGAACTGCATATATGAGGAATAGAATAAAACTCAGGGTTTTTGAAACCATCTCATTTTTCATGTAGATGCTCAATCACTGCTGTTGGGTGAGATAATCTGCCAAGTTAAAATAACAGTGCAAGTAATATTGATGGGCCTATGATATGATTAATATCACTTAAGGTATTAGAACATCATAAAATAAAGAGAAAAAAAGCACCTAGAGTAAAGCCAGTTTTTTCACATGTATTCCTTTTAGAGGACTACACTTTGAACCTTGGACTTCTTTGATTAGATGGGAGTCATATACCAGATGTCTTGCCTATGATTCATTAATACATAACTTGAGACGAAATGTTACTGGAGCCAGTAAAATTAATGAAGAGAAGTTTTTCTTTCTTAAATAGAGGCCTTTGGTTAATTAAGAAGCATTTCTATAGGAGTTACTGTTTTAAAATTTTTTAAAAAATATTCTTAAGTGATGAAGGTAAGTTAAGCAGAGTGAGTATCATTAATTCTCATTTTGTTAAGACAAAATAATACATCACTTCTGAACTCCTGTTTCCAGCATACATAATTCCATTGTATTTATGTAATCAAACATATTAAATTACATACTTTTATAGTTTCATAATTTATCTTGGATATAAAAACAGTATAATAATGACAAAGACCAAGATAGTATTTAATTATAAAAGACTGAATTTACTCTAATTTCAGCCTCTGTTTGTTTGATAATAACCATCAGAACAATTTTTGGAAAATAATTCTGTGGCTAAGGACTTTGTAGGAAATTTAAGGTGAATCACCTAATAGCTTCATGAGCTCAAATCACTGGCTAAAGCCACATGCAGATCTTAAGGCTTATAGTACTTTATCCATTAATCTCAAAAGCTGTCACAGTATCTCATAACTCTCTAAATATAGTTTTAAATATAATTTGGTTTATTATTTTAGGTAACTGGATAACTTTTTAACCACCATCAAATCAATAATTATTTCTTTTGATTGAGCAGCATTGTTAAGTTCAAAGGAAGAAACTAGCCACTGTGTTGACCTACTAGCTAGACTGTGATGTGGTATGTGATCGTCCAGGATCTCAGGCTGCTAAGAGAAGAGCACAGGCAAACTGCACGTATGCAGTTTAGTTCTATTTGATGCCATTTGTCAAATATTTAAATTTATTATTTTATTTGTAATATTATATTTATTTATATAAAATATATTTTTTATTAACAAAATATTTATTTTGTTTCCAGGCCTGTAAGGGATAGAAATATATGTAAATTCTACAGCATAATTTCTAATAATCTATAACAAGAGGGTAAACTATGAGTCTACATACAAAATAATAATTCACAGTAAAATATAAATGCTCTAAGAACAATTAAAAATCAACCTAGAATTAAAAGGAGAGAATCATGCCTTTTAGTTGGACAGGTCAGAGATATTTCAAGGACTAACAGGATGTGATAGGCAAAAATGAGGGAACATTAGGAATGGCAAAAGTGGTGTGAATCATATGTGGGCAATTGGGTTGTAATTTTGGTTTGATAATAATCTAGAGCAGAGGTCAACAAACATTTTTTAATAAAGGCCCAGAGAGCAAATATTTTAGAATTTGTGTAGCATATGATCTCTGTCATAACTACTAAACTCTACTTGTATAGTATGAAAACAGTCATAAACAGTGTATATAAATAGTGTACATATTAGTAGTAAACACAGACAATTGTATAGAAGGGTACATTTGAAGCTAACTCACATAAATGAGTGAATATGGCTGCATTCTAATAAAACTTTATTTATAAAAATAGTGGCAGTATAGCCTACCCTGTGGAGTAGGCTTAGTTGCCCAGCTGCTGGTTGGAGGCTCAAAATATGAATCAGTGGGAAAGAAAATAATTTGGGCTCTATTTTTAAGAGTCTTGAATATTCCATTGAGGACTTCATGTTTCAGTCAGGGGTAAATAGAGAGGTATTGTTAGTTACTGAGCAATAGAATTTAAAAAAATCATAGCTAACATTTATTTCTTACTTATTATATATCAGGTACCATGATATGTACTTTCTAAAATTGGAATTTGAGATAAAGTTGGCTGGCTAGTGGGGGGATTCCTTTTGAGTTGAAATCTTTATAAGTACCCCTCATTACATCATGCAGCATGAGCAAAAGGCTTATACACTGGAACTGAAGGCCATCTCTAAAACTGCTCAAAGAATCTTGTAGTTCATTAATACAAAACAAATAAATTAAATGAGTATTTATGATAATCTTATTATATGCTAGAGAATGTAGTAGATACAATAAATACAGAAATGAATAGTCATAGGTCGTGTTTCTGTGGAGCTCACAGTCTAGGAGAACATAAAAATATGTAAATAAATAATTATAATATTAAGTGGCATAGAGCAGGATGTGCCAGTTGAAACTATACTAATCCTAAGGGAGCGATTTCACTTAAGGAGGCAAAGAAAAGCATTATAGAAGGAGTAACATTTAAGATGGGTATCGAGAATATTTAAGCATACGTCTCCAGAGAACAGTGACAGTATTCCAGGAGAGTGTACAAAAACATCAAGTGTCAGTGTAGCTTAAACATGGCTACTCCTTCAGTGTATCTGTCTGAACTTTAAAGATTTTTAACTAGGCATAAAGTTGTTAACTAGATAACTAAAAAGAAAAAAAAAAAGAGCACTAACATATTACAGAGACAGTAATTGTAGGAATAAGGACTAGATAAACAATGGAAAGAAACTGGAATTATTAAAACCTAGAAGTCTGGAGAAGACAACTGTGGGGCTGAGACTCAGGTATCTGAGAAGGGGGTGAGCAAAATCATTGATGCTGGTATCTCTGAGAGGTCCACTGGGAGGCTGGTTCTGTAAGTGGTAGAAAAATTGCAATCAAAATTCAACTAATTTTATGAAAAAATAATGCCAATTCTAGGGCAAAGAAGCATTGCTAGGGTGATGCTTACAGGAACAGGAAGCAACTAGGAAGTAAACAGGAAGCCCACAGGAAACAAACAGGAAAAAGTAATTTCTTTCTTCCTTCTCTAGTTTTGAAGCCCCCATCCATTGCCCCCTATTGGCTGAATTTAACAGGGAGACACCAGTAATCCAGAAATGCTATTTGCAGAATCCCAGCCTCACCACCACAAAGCTAAGTATGTAGAAGGGTGGGTTTGGAACTAAGAGTCAAAGACTTAATAACTGGCACCTTCAGTGTGTCTAAGACATAAATTATGTATTAGAAAATTAGGCAGAAGATATAGTTTGATACCAGGTGAAGGGTCTGGATTTTGTCCTATAGGCAATGAAAAGCCACACTGCAGTAGATAGGAGAAGTAATATACAGCATCATCCTGGTTTTATACCACAGTGTATTCTCAGTCCTGGCACAAGCTTGCCTAGTGGTTCTGTCTTCAGAATGATTGGTAATAGTAACAAGTGTTTTGTATGTCCTTAAACAGTTACCAATAATAAGTAATGCCAAAGCTTGGCATAACAGTGGCTTACTCATATGTTTTGGAGCTATTAGTGACTATAGTATTAAATTTGTTTTCACTGAAGAGTGAGATCCAATGCTGACTCACTGACATATATGCACGTTTCTTCCCAATTTGGCACTTTTTCTTCTATTTGTAAATTGAAGCTATTTTTAGTTTAGCAGTGTGTTAGAAAATTGAACTTAATGTTCTCTATGCAGGGAGCTCAAAGCTCAGGTTAGGGTGTGGTTTTCCTATACCAGACAGATGAATTATAAGAACAAAGGGCAGCAGAGGTGAGCAAGCCATGGCAGGACAGTGAGGCAGAATGGAGATGTATGGTTAGTGAGTGTCCAGAAACATTTGCACTTTCTCTTGTCTTCTCCAGAAATCCCATACTGGGCCAAGAAAGACTAGAAAGGTCTTAAAAGAGTTAAGAATTGAGGGGTATTTGAAGGAGATCTGTTCTACATAATTCAGTGGAAAGTGATAAATCCTATTCTCACTCATTAACTTGATTTTTTTAATACCTTGAGGGCTTTGTATAATTTTAGCAGGGACATTTAAAATGTGAAGGGCTAGAGAAAGATTGAAAGTAGTAAGTAAATTCAGAATTGTTAACACAGAGTTACTGATGGTCTTTATTAGTCTCAAATGTTTGCCCTATTCTCTTCTGTGACAAATCTTCTGAAATAATTACTAAGGCTTCCAAATAACTTTAAAAGACTAAAAAGTTCTGAAGCAAAATGATTTTTTCAGTATAGAATATTTTTCTATGCCCAATGTGTCATCATTTAATAGACTTGATATTAATAAATTATTGCAATAGAATCTAATAACAGTGGATTCCTATGTGACAAGAGCAAATTTTCATTGAAAGCGAGAACATATATTATAATCAGAGACAGGGTGCTTGAATTGAAGATCACCACTCTATTAGAATAAAAAATAATGAAAATGATATTTGAAAAGAAAAACATGTCAAGTAGGGCATGCTATAAAGTATAGATTAACTTTTAAAATTTTTGTATTAACTCTTCATGCTACTGGGGAGTTAATACACCAACATTTAGCCCTAAAATATGTGCCAAAGCTTTTACACGACATATCTTAAAATCACAAGTAATTTGGCTTGCCTTGATTTGAAACCTACACTATACCTATAAACAAATAAATAGCAAAGTTTATAAACCCTAATTAAAACAACAGCTAATAAAGCAACCATAATATTAAGCTACAGTATGAGGAGTGAGGTGTATTAGTCCATTCTTACAATGCTAGAGAAATACCCGGACTGGGTAATTTATAAAGAAAGGAGGTTTAATTTGCTCACAGTTCTGCAGGCTGTATAGAAAGCACGATGCTGGCATCTGCTCAGCTTCAGGGAAGGCTTCAGGAAAATTTTCAATCATGACAAAAGGTAAAAGGGTAGCAGGCATGTCTTACATGGCCACTGCAGAAGAAAGGTGGGGGGAAGGGCTACACACTTTTAAACAACCAGGTCTTGTGAGAACTCTTACCATGAGAACAGCACTAGGGGGATGGTACTAAACCATTAGAAACCACCTTCATGATCCAATCACCTCCCACCAGGACCCACCTCCAGCATTAGGGATTGCATTTCAACATGAGAGTTGGATGGGGACACAGATCCAAATCATATCAAGTAGGTAAGAGACATCAGTGTCCTCTGGAATTGAGTAAGCAAATCAGAAGCAGTGTTCCTGAAGCTGAGAAGGTATTCATCCATAATGATGATAACCTCCTTCAGAGTCAAAGCCAGGACCAGATGGGGATAGAAGCAGAGGCTTCTAGGAAACTTCAAAGGCATTGAGTGGCAGGACTGGAACATTTGTGACCTAGTGAGACTGCATCTCTAGGAGGACCTCACAGCTGTTTCAGTATAAACCTCCCCATTTCTGGGGTGATTTCCTTGGGCTTACAGCTGGACAGTGTGAGAAACTGCATTCTCCAGTTCACCAGTTTTAGTTATATATCTTGGGTAGCAAGACTGGTTAAATAATTGCTGGGGCCATGGCAACCTGAAAATGTGGGGCTCCTTGTTCAAAAATAATTAAGAATGTCAAGATGATGACCACAAAGCATTAATCCAAGCATGGAGTCCTTCTAAGTGTGGAGCCCTATGCAACTGCAGGGGTCACATGCTCATGAAGCTGTCCCTAATGAGGATGAAGTTAGGATTTGTTCATTCATTTCATTAATCCACTCATTTTAGAAGCAAATATCGAACATCTGTTATGTTATGGCATTGTGATAAGTGCCAGAGATATGGCAGGGAACAAAACAGAGAAGTGCTCTGCTGTTATGAAATTTATATTTTGTTTCTGTGATTGGGAGTCATGTTGCAGAAGTCTTAAGACCACTAAGTCAACACAGGTCAAATACATACAGCATTATTATGGATGTGAACAATACTGTCTGTTTCAACATTTATTTCTCTATATACATCCTAAAATCTGTCATCCTAAGAACAAAAGAAAAATTCCAAACCATGCCTCATTTTTTGAGACCATATACCTTTACTTACCCGTTAGATATCTGATCATAGGTTCCTTTGTCCATCAAAATCCCATCTACATCTTAGAATAAGAAAGGTAACACATTCATGTGGTTTTACTTTTCAGGTCCCTAAGAGTATTTACTTAGTTGATTAACCAATAGACATTTTCTGAGTATTTGCTCTGTGTCTGGCACATGGCTAGCTACTGTGGGGGCCACTTGACTAGCATAAAATGTTTTAAGAGACAAGATAGAATCCCCACAGGGGCAACATTTAGATGCAGTAATACCCTTATTTGGCACTGATCCTGTACTGAGCTTAAGCATAAATACTGTCACCTTATATTCACATATTCAATCTTCATTTCAGTGAGGTAGTTCTTATTACTAAAGATTAGAGAGAAAAATAACTTTCTCAAGGTCACACAACTAATAAGTATCAAAGTAAGTGGCATATACTTAAATGCTAGGTGGAACATCTTTTGAACTGGCTTCATTGGGAAAGCTCTCATGAATGATGTGCCAGAATATTTCCCTGAAGGATATTTCCCGGCCCAGTCCCCTTTATGTGAGAGCTGCCCTTGTCCTTCCCATGTGGCCCTAAGACCATGCTTGTAGTAGGAGACTCTATGTACCCTTCCATGACCTCGGTTGTTTGAACTAAATGTATGTGTCAAATTCAACCTGGTTCCATTAGATTGTTTCTCTTGGGAAACTGAAACTTGGACTCAATTTAATTAGCCTTCGTTGTCTGGGAAGTAATATAAACAAGGTCTAGGGCTTCCTTGTTTGCTTTTGTGCATTTGGAAGCAGAAAAGCTAGTGTGGGGTAGAGATAGAGAAGAGGGGGTGAAAATAGAACCTTGTTTAGTCAGAAAGAAAGAGAGAAAGAGCAAGACACAGACAAACACAGATACACACACAGAGAAAAGCATAGAACAGACACAAGAGAGACATGTATAGCCTCTCATCCAGGCACAGAGAGATTGAGACAGACACAGAGAGACAAAAGAAAAACACAGAAGGAAGAAAAAGAGAGGGAGTAAACTGGTCAGGAGCCGGATGTGGAGGGGAGAGAGAGAACAGAAAAGTCGAAGTGACCTTTGCACTGATGCATCCCCTATGAGACTCTACTGTTAACTATCTGTATAATGAAGAGTACAAGATTCTAATATGCAACCAAGGAATTGTTTCCTTCCCTACCATCTTAACACCACAACCCATTGTCCCCACTTTACAATCTTTTCCATTCATTTTACATTAATGATGTAGCGGTGAATTTTTTTCCTCCTTCCATGCTTTTTTTTCCCTGTTCCTAGATAAACCTGCACAGCTGGTATTTATTTCAGTTTCCTTTAATAGCTTGAAAAACATTTAGGCATGTTTACCACATGTGGGAATCTGGAGGCAGTTTATGTTTACATACATATTGACATATTTCTTTTTTGAACCTGGTTTATAATTAACACATTGATTTAATATTTAAAGTATTGTCTGATTAATAGACTATAGCAATTTGAAATAACTTATTTCTTTCCATCAAGCTCTTTCTGCTCCCAGTTCCCTGTCCTTGAAAACCAATGCTGCTTTTTGAAAGTAATATTTAGGAAGATGTGATTATGAAATCAAATGTGGAATATCTCTGCAAACTCTTTAGTTTCTATGGAAATAACTAAGTAAAATGTAATTCACTTATCAGGCACTAAAAGCTTAAAATGATTTATATTAAATTGACAAATGCAGTAGTGGATGCCTCTTATCAGAGGAGAGCATCGTCTAGTTTGTTGTTCTGTTATTGCAATCTCTGTGCTTTGCATTAAGGGTACATTCCCTCAGATACAAGGGATAGAGTTCTTTGTCAGTTGGGAGTGGCACACGACACTTCATGGCAAGGAGTATGGGAAGCATTTTCATGGCTCTGTATCTAGTAGAAAATTGCAAGTACAGTTTCCTTTAACACCTAGAGATGGATCAGTGTGGATCTCAGAACAGTGGTGGGAGTGGAGACTGTACTTTTGGCACCATCGTGTGCCTTTTGTGGGAACTCCTTGTTTACTTCTTGCTTGATGAAACCCATCATGTCATTGTTGGAAATGCTCTGCTCTGGTCTAGGGGCCAGCTTTATAATAACCATATTGTCAAAAGTTTTCAGAGGCATCCAGTTAAAGGACTAAATGCTTACAGAAAAGCAAGCAGGCCGTCAACTCTACAGGGAATCAAACAGTATTGCTGTGGCTGAGAGGAAACCCTAGAAGTCAAGATGTCACTTCTTGAAATAGACTGAAATTACTGGCTGTTGGTAATCACACCAAAGTCAGGTGAACTTTGAAGTAGGTAATCAAAGGATAAATCCAAATAGCTCCAAAGAGACATGGAGAAAAAAAAATATTACATACAACTTTGATGTACAGATTCAGGAGTCTCAGAATAGTTTTTCGCGCATAATCCCAAAGAGCCCTTTGGTTGCTGTTATTATCTGTTGTGCTGTAGTCTGAATTTCAAGAGTCAACAATGCTCTTTGGATAACTTTGAACATACATAAATATGTTTCTATATGTGCACATGTGCACAGAAAGGGATTCCAGAAAGCTATAATTACACTAAAATATTGCAGTGTTTGTTTCTTGGTAACAATATCAAAATGATTTTTTTTATTTGGGATCTGTTTCATTTCTACCAAATATTATTTTTTTAGTGGTTTGTCTTTACTTCTTTGTAATAATTACAACCAGTGTATTTTAGAATAAAAACCAGTTTGCTAAATTATATCTGCCTTCCCAATTGATATGAAATATTCATTTAAAGTATTGTTCAGAATTCACCTGTTTCTAGACATTTTTTTCTTCTCCTTTTTGACATCAAACAGATGGTTTGACCATACTTTGGAGGAATCAGAAGCATAAATGAAACCAAAATTTTTAAAGTTAGATGTGAGGAAGAAAGGGAAAGCTCCACTGATTAGATAAAGCCCACTCAAATCACTTTTACAGGCATCTACAAATATTACAATTAGCAATTGTTAAAAGTTGAGCAGGACTTAGTTTTCATGGTGTGGCAACCTCATAATTCACTTCCTGCCTCCATAACTTTACATATGTTCTTCTCTCTATCTAAAATTCTCATCCCATTCAGTTGCTCTGTCAACTTTTATTCACTTACAAAACCCATATCAATTGCTACTTCCTCTCTGAAATGAGAGTCACTCTCCTCTGGGATTAGCAATCAATCACAGACAGTGTGATTCAAATTATTAAGCATCATAGTGATCACTTCACTCCCTGAGGTCAGAAAATATTCCTTATTCGTCTTTGCCACATTAGCACCTACAAGATGTGTCACATCGTAAATGCTCACTCCATATTTGTTAAATGAGCAAACAAAGGATTTATTACATAAATTATGGTTTGGCTATTTAATAGAAAACTTTGCAACTATTAGAGATTGTGTGAGAAATATTTTTAATATGAAGTGATGACTACAAGTTATAAAACTATTTGAAATATGATCCCAAATATGTTTCTGTATGTGTATATGTGTACAGAAAGGGATTCCAGAAAGCTATAATTATACTAAAATATTGCAGTGTTTATTTCTCAGTAATAATATCAAAATGATTTTTTTTATTTTCCAAATATTTTCACTAAATATGCATTTTTTGTATGCTAGGAAAAAATTAGCTATAAATAGAAAAGCAGGTCATTTAATAGTGTCACCTGTCCTTTTCGAGAAAAAGTCCCTTCAATGCTCTTACCTAGTTGTCATTTGTAATTCCACGTAGCATTTTTCTTTTCTTGATGGGTTAGTATTTAGGTATGGTGACTGTCACTACTGGCCTAGAAGCTAGTTATACAAATAAATATCCACTTTGAATTTTCTCTAGTTTACAAATGGGTCTGCATGTAAATATAAATTACAGTAGATTATAAGGATGTTCAGTCTATGAGTGCAGTTTAAACTGAGAGATGAAACAAAAGAGGGCAAAGAAGAGAGGCAGATGAGGTCATGTCATTATTCAGGTATTTAACACTTTTTTGATGTTTTAATTTTCAATTTTCCAATGTAAAAATTCTAGAATAAATAGAAATCTCCATCTTTCTATTTTGTGCTATTGTTTTACTGTTGTTGCTTTGATAAAAATTGTATTCTTGCCATTTCAGAGAAGAATTAATGCCCCCAAATCTCATTATTGTGCAATTGTCCCCTAGTGGTTTTATTGTTTGCACATTGTAATTATGGATAGCATTAATTGCTCACAAAACTACCATTTCTCCGTTTTACTTTTGCATATATTTCAAATACCCATTATAACTTCTCCATCTCTTATGTAGTGAATCTGTTTCATTGCAGTACGACAATGTGTTTGTCTTTTGCACTGCCCTGCACAGGGTTAGAACAATTTGAAATTATCCACATTATGATTTTGGAGCAGAGCTGAGTGTGGGTTTCAGTGTAAATCTTCTCAAGACACTTCTTGCCATAGAAGCACATTTTTTCAGAGATACTATAATTCTGGGTTGTGTTTGTTGCTTCCTTTGGCAACCAAATGTCCCATCACTGCAAATTGATGGCAGTAAAATTGACCTTTATTATGGCCTTTTTATTCGCTTAACTCAGAAGGATTTACAGCATTATATTTTGTTACCACATTGACTATTAATGGGAAGTATAAAAGAATGACTGAATTCTACATATCCTTTTTATTTTCTAACAGCCTTGGCATTATTTACCAACTAGACTTGCAGATTTAAGATTTTTCCGTTGGACAGTTCCGAAAGGGTTTTGTAAAACCAAAGCATCTTCCTTATGTGAGATGCACATTTTGCTATATACTGTCAAAATAATTAAATGCTTGTTGTAAATTTGGGCACTTAAAACGACAAAACCATTGCATGTAGAATAATGGAAGACACAAAAAAATCTGAAAAAAAAAAAACCCTTCAAAACTGCAAGGTAATTCAAACTGCTTCATCTGTAAATAATGAGAATTTAATGAGGCTCATATTCCAAAATCTCTCCTTTCTAAGTGTATGAAGCATTTATGTTCATACTAATTGTCTTTTGTGTTGCATTCTTAGGATAGTGTTCACAATAGAAACGTTACACTTTTTAGTCTGAAACTGTTAAGACCCAGCTCAGGACTCTTTTCAACATGGAAGGAGGATACTTGGCATTTGCAAATCTGTACTATAAGGGATGGATCTCTCATGTCTAGTTATCAGAGTAAAGGAGAAGAATTATTCCTGAAGGCATGGGAGTGAATGAAACCAGGAGGGAGCTGCTGTGAGGGATGGGATGGGTTTTGTATCTCAGTTCCTTGCAGCCTCTGCAATGGCTGTGATAAAAACCTGTTAGAAAGGCCTGAGGTGAGAATGTTGGTGACCACAGGGAGAAATAAGTGCCAATTTCAGTCCACAGACTCTGTCTTTTCTAAAAAGTCCAAATATCCTTGTCAATCTGCTGCCATTTTAGCCAGTAGTATTATACTAACTGTCCAACATTTTATCCAGTTTCCAAAGAGACAGGTTTTTAAAAACCTTTCATTCACTCCTTTTATACAATGGCATTTTATTTTCTGAATCTTTTAATTTTTCAATATAGTCTGAAATGCACTAGGTTATTTATTATGCTTTTGAATTGGTCTTTAGTGTTTTCTCTTTTTTTTTTCAACAAGACAGAATTCTTCTAATCTTTAGATATTTTATGTTATACACTTTATTTTTAATTTAAAATTTTAGTTTTTAAGTCATATACTTTCATAGTTTAAAAAAACTGGTCCGTACTCTTTAAAAAGTTAATGTTATGATAAAAGCAAAAATCTCAAAACTCAAACCAAAACCAAAACAGAAATCCTAGTACACAATAAAAAATAATTAAAACAATATAATGAGAGATGCACTGAGAACCATTAATCTCACCTTTTCCCCTTCTATCTCATTTTCCAGCCCCACACACTCTAGACATAATCAGTAGCTTATATTTGTTTATGTGTATGTGCAATGGTTAATTTAACTATCTCTATGCTAAGGAACAGTCGGGCCATTTCCAAACATTTGTGATTACAAACAATATTGTAATGAATAGGCTTCTGAGGACGTTGTCATGTGTGCTGTTTTATCTGTAGGATAAATTTCCGGAATTAGGATTGCCATATCAAATGATAAATTTATTTGTCACTTTGTTAAATATGCCTAAAAAATTGCCTTCCACTAGGTCAAATGCTAAATGAACTTGTCATTTGGTGAAATATGTCAAAAAAAATTGCCCTCTGCAGGGCACTCCCACCAGCAATGCATAAAAGTTCTCTTTTCCTACAGCCTTGCCAATGGAGTAACTTGTCAAAATGTTGGTTTTGCAAAATCAATATGTAAAAATGTACGCCAGGACAGTTTTAATTTGCATTCTTTTATTATGAATGAGGTTAGACACATTTTACATATGTTTAATTTATATTGTTTTTAAAACTAACTGTTCATGACTTCTGCTCATATTTCTATTGGGTTGCTGGTCTCTATTGATTTCTAGAATTTCTTTAAATATAATTAATATTACATCCTTGGCTGTGATATGAATTGTTAGCATTTTTCCAATCATTTGACACATGTCTTTGCTTACACTGTTTTATTATTTTTATTGTTGTTTTGCCAAGCAGAAGTTTTAAATTATTATGAATTCAAATTCCTTAAAACACATATTGTGTTTCTCGATTACCAGGAGAAGGATTCTGTGGTGTAAGAGTGAGCAGGTAGCTTTGAGAGTTATACTTCAAGACTCCCCCCTCTATTACTACAGAAAAAGGGAAGGACTCTCTCTTTAACATATGCAACAAGCATTCCTCTCCCTGCTGCTTTTTGGAGGCTGCACAGCATTCAGAATCAGAGCACAGACTTTGAAATCAGACTGCTTGGGTTGAATATTGACCAGTCCCTTATTAGCTGATAATCTTGGACAGGTGTGTACCTCAGTTTCCTTATCAGCAAATGGGAATAAAAAAAGGACATGTGTCTTAGAATGGCCGGAATTAAATTAACTATATAAGAGCTTAGTACATTGCCCAGCACATAGTAAATGTTGGGCCTTGTTCTGTCATGGGGAACAAATGCTAATGAGCCTACTTGCCCAACATTTGCTTTCACCAGCTCTAACACCTCTTTCTGGTTCATGAGAACCTTGGGCTTCCTTGCTTTGTACTGTCACAAGATACAGCTCTTGCCCATCAAGAGAAGCATGCACTTTCAGAAAGGCGTTTTTGAAGATCCTTGTAGAGATTTGCTCCCATTGGGCCCCCTAGTCATTTTCCAAATCTTTTCTCCCTGTTTCCCTCTCTGACAGTACCCTGAGAGACCTCAATTCTACTCCCAGCAGTCCCTCTGGTGGAGGGAACTTCTCCCTTACAGAGATGTCATTTGCTGGAGCTTTCTGAACTCTGCTCTCACTAGATCTTATCCAGATTCCCTGGAGCATGCTCATGACGTCCAGCAAAGGTTTGCTTGTCAAATACAACTGGAGCAATGCCAATGCACAACTTGTATTTTGTAGGTATTACCCGAACCCCAGCTTTACTGAAAATTTGTGGTTTTCATTATTCTCTTTGGATTTCCAGGATAAGCAGTAGGAGATTCCAGATGACGCTCCCACTGTGCCCCACTGGAACTGGTGTTCATTTGTTTTTCTATAGATTTTTCTTTTAAGGACTTAGATTGCAGTTTTAATTTTTTTGGCATTCCTTACAGCATCAAGCATAGTATAAAATAAATGGGTGGTTGAGTGAAGGATCTTCCATGAGAATTTCTGACTGAGGCCATGCTTTTCCTCCAAGTTCAGATCTGCAGAAGGTAATTCTAAGGGACCACTGGAGAGTCAGGGCACCCTGACCCTTTGCACTGAGTTCTTTCTGTGCTTCTGTTGTTGGCAGCCTTGTCCCTGTGTAGCTTCACATTGTTCCACAACCACTGCAGAACAGAAGTTCATGACTAGGAAGTGACAAGAAATTTTCTCTCTTGGTTTTTTACTCAGTTTTGAAAAAGAATAACTCCCAGGACATTTGCTGCTCTGGGAATTCATTGTGTTTCCACAGCAGATTTTGCATTTTTTATTTGCCTTTTCTCCCCGTCTACAATTTTTGACCATTGATGTTGTTTTAGGCACCAAACTACAGTGCTGAATCCTTTCCATAAATAACTATTGTTCTCTTTACAACAATCTTCTGGAGGTAGCTATGACTACACTCATTTTGTAAATAAGGAAACTGGAATGCAGAAACATTTATATAATTTTCCCAAAGCCATATGGCTAATAAATGGCAAAACTGGAATTTCAATTTAGGCAGTCTGACTCTAGAATTCTACTACCAACAAATTCTTGATTCTTCTGCTCTGTTGTTTTGATACTTAAGATAACTTAGGACTACATGAATAACTCTTCCGTTAGCCTCAAAATTGCACTTTAAATTACACAAGTGGACAGGAGAATGAGTAGGATTCTAGAAATCCCAAGAAAGATCTGTTTGGGTTAGGAGTAGCTGTGGCAAATGTCACTTGGTGTGTAGTTGAGAAAGCTAAGCTGGTAGTGAATATAGTCAGTGATGGTAATAATAACTAAGAGTTGGTAAGTTCTTACTATTTGCCTGACACTTTCCCAAGAACTTTGACATTCACTAATTTGACCCTGACAATACCTTATGAGGTGGGCTGTACTATCTCAGCCCTATCGGACGAGAAATCTGAGGTCAGAGAGACTAAGTCTTCTGACCAAGGGCACAAGGCTAGTAAGTGGTAGAGCTTAGTGTTTCCCAGGCAACTGACATGGGATGTACTTCCTCACCCATTGTGCTGTCTTTTCGACCTGCGATGTTGAGCAAATGTGAATAAACCAATCGGCCTGGCAGTTTGCATCCATCCAGAACTGGATTGCAATGGTAACAGATTTGAATCATAGCCTTGACTGAAATGAAACCATTCTCTTTGGATCAAAAGAGAATAAGGAACACTTAGAAAATCACAACATAGAAATGTGTGTGTTTTTAGAGAACATGAAGTAATCTCAGAGTAGTGAGATCATAGTTTCAAGTAGTGTTTAGGAACTGCTTTTGTTAAAAAGCAGCTTCACATTTCAAAAACAGTTACATATACAAATGATAGGGATGCAGCCACTTAAGGCATGAGACAGTATACTCATATTTTATGATCCCCAAATGTCTATAACCTTTATCTCTAAAGCATATTCTCAGGCTTTCAAGCAGTAATGATATTCTGTTTCTATAGCAATCATTTAAAAAGACAATATGCCTCACCAGGTGAGGTCAAGTAATATTAATATATTTCACTTCAGTCTGTTATTCTTTGTTGGTTTAATTTCTAGTGATTTGCTCACTCGTGACTCAGAGAATATCGGTAAAGGAAAACAAGAACCAAAAGATGGCTAATTACTAAAAGAACCTGTTTCTTTCTGCACTGAAGAAAGAATTGTACTCAGTGCAGGATGTCAAATATTTTTAAAAAATATGAAGGCTGAACACATCTGTTTCTTTGTTTGCTTTAAGAATAGAGTCCTCTTTTTTTTTCTTTATTGATTTCACAAGGTAAGGTAACAAAAGAATACAGAGAGTCTTCATAAAATAATTCAAAATAACAACACGTTTCCTCTTTCTCCATTATTGTCCTCCTCTCTATTCAGCCTGCAACAATTAGAAAGAGCCTTTTGTGTGATGAGCACTCTACTTGGCCTTTGTAAATCTACAAAAGAAATATGGACTCTGTCCTAGGAGGCTTACAGTCTAAAGCTGTTTGAATCTTACTTAATTAACTAAAATGTAAAAAACTCAACATATATCTTATGATTTTTCTTTGCAAAACAAATAGGCATCTCGACATGAAATTAAATTGGCTGATTTAAGTATGGCATGTATGCATAATGCATAGATATGTATGTCAGTTTGTATGCATGTTGTTATTTATTGCTGAATTGCATGGGGCATTATATAGCCATAATATCAACCGTGGATACAGGACAAATTAATTTGGGAACAATATGACAACAATTGCATCACTATGTTAAAATTTTTAAACTGTATTAGTTCAATAATTGCAAAATTGTTGTTTTCTTTGAATTTTGAATTTTGGCTGATATATAGAGTGTAAGTTAGGTAATATTTAATTGTCAGTAGTTCAGATATACTGAAGATGAACTTAAATACAAATTTCTTATATACTTCATTTTCATCTGTCAATGTTTTCTATCAGTTGCTCCTTTTCATCTGAAACCTTGTTATGATGTGCAGGTAGTCACTAATCAGCTTTTCCAACTTGTTTTAACCATGTTGCACATGTAGAAAATTGCTGGAAGATACCATTTGACTATTGATTAGCAGAGACATCTCTAGCTTGCAACCACGTTGCTTATACATCAATGAATAGAGTCCTCTTCCTTCTTTTCAGTATCTTAATCTTTGTCCCTGTGCAATCCCAAGTGCTCATTCAAAGAACAACTAACAAAAGGGTCTAGGAGAAAATCTAGTGAACACATCAACCTTATGCATATTCAAATGGTACCATGTTCTATAGAATGAGAGAAATATATGTGTAATCTTTTACTGCTATAATATATCAAAAAAAAAACTAGTTAGAGAACAGAACTCTTAGCAAATTAACAGGAGCCAGCAATTCAATATGAAGCTATTTCGTGCCAGCTGTGTGACATAAATGAAGTACAAGTTCAAGCTGCTCAGAAGGTGACTGAATTACGACTTGGGGCCCACAAGGTAAGGGGCAGTGTCTCAGAGGAATAAGAGCTTAGTCTAGATTCTGAAGGAAGAGTGAGATTTGCAAGAGAGTTATTTTCATTTAATTTAGGCAAAAGATTAAGTTATAATTTACGCTTGTTGATAATTCCATCTAAATACAAATTCCAGTCCTTTAAATGTTCATATTCATTCTCTGTCCAGCCATGCCAGCTTCCAAATAATATTGAATCAAAAAAAAGTTTCAATCTTTCTGCTCTTGCATTATTGAACACTTTGAATATTCCCCAGGCCTACTCTTTCTGAAAACACTTTCCTACCATATGCAACTGTCTGAGAAAAATCTACTTGTATGCAGTAGATTGCTGTTATTCATTATTCATTACAACATTATTTAGTTGAACAACCTACCAAAGAAAACTTGGTTCTGTAGGGGGAAATGTACAAACTCAGAGAACTAAATTATTTTACTATAAATGCTTTAAAAGGAGCAAGCTTTATGGTCCTCATTATTTGGTCTAGGCTGAGGAAACTAGTTTTCTCCAATGGAAAATAAGCCATAAAGGACAGACGCTGCGTGATCCAGTGTATTCAATAAAAGCTGGAGATGTAGATTCTGCCAGCAGTGCACTAAATAGATAAGAAAAGATCATTAAAAGTTTTATAGTTTTCAATCAAATAATAAGCATTTATTGGGTAGTTACTATTTGCCTAGGACTGTTTTAATTTCTAGAAACACATTTTATCAGTCATAAAATATTGACATACTGTGTTGCTTTCTGACTTTTTTTAGCATGTTGGGGTGCTTTTTTATGACTGTCCCTACAAATCTGCTGTTGCTTGCTTCTCCTTACTCCAGGAAGAAATCTTGGGCAGATACTTTAGCTTCTCTGTGCCCTCTCAGGTAATAAAATGTCCAATCCTATCTAATATCAGAACTTTAAGCAATCACCCAATATTAAATGTCTTCCATCTCTCAGTTCCTTTCACTATCTTTTTCACCCCACCTGCTATTCCCCTGAGATGTTCTTCTACCTCCTGTTGACCCCTTGACCCCCTGAGTTGGTGCATCAGAAGGGACACTATTCTCTCAAGATGGCCTGATAGGATCCATGGAAAATTCATGCGTCCTTTACCTTGATGATTCAGGATGATGAGACCACCTTAAATTAGCCAACTCTCCTTGTTGTAACATCAGAGCATCTTTAATGTAGCATTACTAGTTTCTGGGTTTCTCAAAGGCAAGGGGACCCACATAAATTGCTGGGCAGTCCTCTTGAATATTCTTCACTTGGCTTACCTTGCTCTCTGGTAGGGGACAGATCCTCATGAAACACTGACAGTTCTTCCCATAGACCTGTTTTCTACCTGCCTTTTAAAAAGGATTAGATTATTAAATAATCTAATTGTAGGTAAGGAACTAACGGTTACAGAGTGAGTTTTGAATCTCTTAGCATGTGTTTTATAGGTGGGCTTGCAGCTCAATTTAGGATCTGGGAGTACCTGGCATGGGCTTTATTGTTCTTGCTCTTTGGGCTAGAATAACAACAAAATATATTGCATTTAGCATATTCTTCTATACAGTTTACATTTTCTTCAGAGTGATGGCTACCACCTTTATAGTTAAATCTTTATAATTTCTTCCTAATGAGATGAAAAATGACCATGGAAATATTTTGTACCAAAGTTCATTATATTTTTATAACAAATACTTAAGTCTTGCCTTATGTAAATATATTAGTCAGTTTTCTATTACAAAGAGACAAATATACCATATTGGTGATCATCTATGAAAAGTGTTTGTCATTAATTTATTACCCAGAGATATTTTTTAAAAGTAATCAAACTTAATGCATTGTTTTATGTTAAATGTGACATGTTAATCATTAGTAAGAAATTAACACTTTTGAAAGAAATTGCTGTGGAGAGAAGACTCTGAATATGAAGTTTTTCATTTATATTTTCATTCATATTTTACATTCATGTTATGAAATATTTGATTAGAAGCAATCTGTGACACATGTAACCATTCTCGTATCTGTTCACTTAAATATTTTAGAAATGAAAATTTCCAACTGGTTCTGAAAATCTTCCAAAGAAATCCATTTCTTTTTAATCTGAACACTTTGTAACAATATGCAAATGCATATTTTTAGTGTTTCAGTACAACTGACTGATTTTAAGGAAGATAAAAATTTACAAGATGAATTCTTAGATGTGAAATTGGTGGTTAGGATTAAAAAATGTGTCAGGATTCAGTAAGCACAGCCAAAGGGTCTTCTGCCTTACCTCCATGTGTCTTTGTGAGATATGATGGTGTGTTTTTCAAGCTGACAGTCATTGTAGCTAATATCCAAATAAGATGAATTTAGAATCAGAACTTTGGATCACTGTCTCCCAAAGTGTTAAAATAATATTTTTGAATTAATAAAATATTGAATCATTTTTCTTTCACTAAAAATGTTTATGATAATTTTAAGCAGCTGCAGAAGGTTTTTGAATTGATAGTGAAATAACATTAAAATTATGATTGTATATCACTGTTTTAAAGCTTTTTTATGTGTTATACATTGGTATAATATTAGTACAGTCATTTGTGGATAAAGGAAACATATAAATAAATAAATTTATATGCAAGTATTGGTATATGTGCCCAATTTTCACTGATGTAGCACATAATAAGAAAACATTTGAAGGGCCCTGGTCTTCATTAGCTGGAGAGACTGCTCTGAAATGTAAGCTCATTCTCTCCATGTAATTCTTTGTTTCTAATTCTTTGTGGCTCTTCACTGTTTACAGAATAGATGCAAACTTCTTAGTATGACACACATGGCTTTTCATGGCCTGACTTCTGCTTATTTTTTCTACCATTGTCTCTGGCCATGTTCTCCCTGTGTCCTTCCTTCCCAATATACTGAACTATTTGTAGTTCTCTAAACTGACAATACCCTCATATCCCTCCTGTCTCCATGTTTTTGCAAATGTTCCTGTCTCAACCTGAAACTCACACTTGTATCTTATCACTCCTGCCTCCTTCATACTCCCAGGGTCTTCCTGTAATGGATTAACATTTATACATTCCTCAGCATGTACTCACTTTTCCCAGTTCTATTATGGCACCTATCACCCTGCATACATAAAACCTTTTGCTCCTGTTTCTTTCTCACTAGATTGGAAGTTCCTATGCAAGCAATATATGTGCTGAGTCTCTGTACCTCTGGAACCTTGGCTGCATATATTAATATTTAATAATAATAAACATTTGCTGAATATTTACTATGGGTCAGACATTGTTAAGTGGTTGTATTTTAGGTTGGGTTATATAAGCCTCACAATTGCTCTAGAAAACATATTTTTATTGACTCCATTTTACAGGTAGTGAAACTGAGGCACGGAGAGAATAAATGACTTAGCTGAGGAAACACTGATATTAGATGGCAGAAGTGGAGTTTAACTGGGTAGTTTAGCTCCAGGGGCATGTCCTTAGTAAGTCTAAGTGTAACAGGCTAAATAGTGACCCCCAAATGATATATTTAAGCCCTACGCCCTGGTGCCTGTGAATGTGAATTTATTTGGAAATAGGGTCTTTGCATATATAATTAATGTAAGGTTCTTGAGATGAGATCATCCTAAAATTAGGGTGGGCCATAGACCAATGAGGAGTGCTTTCATATAAGAAAGAATAGAAGATATGGAGAGATTCAAAGAAGGTTGTGTGGAGATGAAGGCAAAGATTGGAGTGACTCAGGAGCGACAAGAAGTTGGAAAAAGCAAAGAAGAGTTCTCCCCAGGAGCTTTGCAGAGAGAATCTTTTAGGATTGAAAAATGAGTGTCAGGATTCAGTAAGCACAGTCAAAGGAGGTGTACTAGTCCATTTTCACACTGCCATAAAGAATTACATAAGACTGGATAATTATAAAGAAAAAGGGTTTAATTGACTCATAATTCTGCATGGCTTGGAGGTCTTAGGAAACTTAACAATCATGGTGGAAGGTGAAGAAGAAGCAGGACACATTGGCGTTCAACATGGCAACAGGAGAGAGAGAGAGTGAGTCGGGGGAGAACTACCAAACACTTTTAAACCATTAGATCTCATGAAAACTCACTCACTATTATGTGAGCAACATGGGAAAACTGCCCCCATGATCTAATCACCTTCACCAGCTTCCTCCCTCAACACATGGGGATTACAATTCAAGATGAGATTTGGGTGAGGACACAGAGCCAAAACATATCAGGGAGCTTCTGCCTTGGCTCCATGTATCTTTATGAGGTGTGGAGGTGTGTTTTTCAAACTGAGACAGCCATTGTAACTAATATCCCAATAAAGGGCTCTGGGGAGCCTGGCCCTGCTGACATGTTGATTTTGAACTTCTGGTCTCTATAACTGCAAGACAATATAAATTTCTCTTGTTAGAAGTCACCAAGTTTGCGGTAATTTGTTATGATAGCCTGTGGAGACTAATGTGCCAATTTGTTTTTAAAAGCCATTCAACGAATATTTTTGAATTAATGAATGATTGGATCAATGGTGAATGAATAAAATTTTTGACTGTCTCATGTTCCAGGCACTATGGTAGAAATCAAAAATAGAAAGATTATTAAATCTCACTCAGTTTTTCCTCAATGATTTTACTGTCCACTATCTTCCAAGTCATTATCTTACCCTGCTACTCTCCTAGTTGAGCCTTCTATTATCTTTTGCCTCATCCAATACAAGACCCTGCTAATGCCTCTCTTTGTCTTTCCTTTCTTCTCTGTAAAGTACCTTCGATATTTCTGCTAGAATTATTTTTCTAAAGATTCTTTCCTATGTTTAAAATAATAAAGTCTGAAATTGTTAGCATATCAGTCAAGGCCCCTTTAATCTGAATCTTTCCATGATGCATCTTCCTACCTGTCTGCAGGCATCTTTGACAATTACTATAAACATCTAGTGCCCACCTATTTAAGCCACCCTCAGCTTGGACTTCGGTCACCACAGTTGTCTTCCAACTGGCCTAACTTGAATGTGTAGTCATTAATTCATGCCATGTTACTCCTCCACCTGAAATCTTCTAGTGGTTTCCATCCACTCAGAGTAAAGTCCTAGTTCTTTTTAGGACCTACCCGCTCCTCCTTTTAAGTGACCCTTAGTTCTCTCTGCTCTAATACTCTAGCCCTCCAGGATGTCCTGAGAGTTCTACTCAGAGACTTTTCACTTGCTGTTTCCTTGCCTGAAATTTTCCAGAGAAATTTCCTGTATTTGTCCTTTCTCATGCTGCTATAAGGATATAACTGAGACTGGGTAATTTAAAAAGAAAAAAGGTTTAATTGACTCACAGTTCTGCAGGGCTGGGGAAGCCTCAGGAAACTTACAATCATGGCAAAAAGGGAAGCACACATCCTTCTTCACATGGTGGTGGCAAGAAGTGCAGAGCAAAGTCATGGAAAAGCCCACCATCAGATCTCCTGAGAAACTCACTCCCTATCAGGAGAACAGCATGGAGGTAACTGCCCCCATGATTCCATTACCTCCCTCTGGGTCCCTACCATGACACACGGGAATTATGGAAACTACAGTTCAAGAAGAGATTTGGGTGGGTACACAGCCAAACTATATCATTCTGCTCCTGGCCTCTCCCAAATCTCATGTCCTCACATTTTAAAACACAGTCATGACTTACCAACAGTTCCCCAACTCATTCCAGCATTAACTTAAAAGTCGAAATCCAAAGTCTGACCTGAAACTGCCATCACTGAGCCTGTAAAATCAAAAGCAAATTAGCTACTTACTAGATACAACAGGGGTAGAGGCATTGAGTAAATACACCCATTCCAAATAGGAGAAATTGGCCAAAACAAAGGTGGTACAGGCCCCACGCAAGTCCAAAATCCAATAAGGCAGTTTTTAAACCTTAAAGTTACAAAATGATAACATTTGACTCCATGTCTCACACCCAGGTTATGCTGATGCAAGACGTGGCCTCCCACAGCCTTGGGAAGCTCTGCCCTTTGGCTTTGCAGGGTACAGCCTCCATCCTGGCTGCTTTCATGGCCTGGTGTTGAGTATCTGTGGCTTTTCCAGGCACACAGTGGAAGCTGTCAGTAGTTCTACCATTCTGGGGTCTGGAGGATGGTGGCCTTCTTTTCACTGTTCCACTAGGCAGTGGCCCAGTGAGTACTTTGTGTGAGGGTTCCAACCCCAAAATCCCTGTGGCACTGTCCTAGCAGAGGTTCTCCATGAGGGCTCTGCTCCTGCAGCAAACTTCTGCCTGGACATGCAGATGTTTCCATACATCCTTTGAAATCTAGGTAGAGGTTCCCAAACATCGAATCTTGACTTTTGTGCACCTGCAGGCTCAACACCAGATGGAAGCTGCCAAGGCTTGGGGCTTGCACCCTCTGAAATCACAGCTTGAGCTGTGCCTCAGCCCCTTTTAGCCACGGCTGAAGCAGCTGGGATGCAGGACACCAAAACCCAAGGCTGCACACAGCAGGGAGCCTGGACCTGGGAAAATAGATTTTCTTCCTAGGCCAGGGCCTACCATAGGAGGGGCTCCCCTGAAGGTCTCTGTCCTGCTCTGGAGACATTTTCCCCATTGTCTTGGTGATTCATATTTGGCTCCTCATTACTTATGCAAATTTCTTTTGCAGGTTTTCATTTCTCCCCAGAAATCGGGTTTTTGTTTTCTACTTCCTTGTCAGCCTGCAAATTTTTCAAACTTTTATATTCTGCTTTCTCCTGAACATTTTTCTGTTTAGAAATTTATTCTACCAGATACCCTAAATCATCTCTCTCAAGTTCAAAGTTTCACAGATCTCTAGGGGATGAGCAAAATGTCACCAGTCTCTATGCATAGCAAGTGTAACCTTTACTCCAGTTCCCGACAAGTTTCTCATCTCCATCTGAGACCACTTGAATCTGGACTTTACTGTCCATTCAGTATTAGCATTTTGGTCAAAGACATTCAAAAATTACCTGGGAAGTTTCAAACTTTCTCACATCTTCTTCTTATCTTCTGAGCCCTCCAGATCTCTAGGAAGTTCCAAACTTTCCCACATTTTCCTGTCTTCTTCCGAGCCCTCCAAACTGTTCCAACTTCTGCCTGTTACCCAGTTCCAAAGTCACTTCTACATTTTCAGCTATCTTTATAGCAGCACCTTACTCTACCACTACCAATTTACTATATTAGTCTGTTCTCACACTACTATAAGGACATAGTTAAGACTGGGTAATTTATCAAGGAAAGAGGTTAAATTGACTCACAGTTCTGCAGAGCGGGGGTAGCTTCAGAAAGCCTACAATTATGGTGGAAGGGGAAGCAAACATGTCCTTCTTCACATGGCAGCAGCAAGGAGAAGTGCAGAGTGAAGGTGGGGAAATCCCCTTATAAAACCACTAGATCTTGTGAGAACTCATTCACTATCATGAGAACAGCATGGAGGTAACTGCCCACATGATTGAATTACTTCTCACTGGGTGCCTCCCATGATACATGGGAATTTTGAGAACTACAGTTCAAGATGATATTTGGGTGAGGATACAGCCAAACCATATAATTCCCCTAGCCACTTACTCATGTCCTTTGGATCTTTACTCAAAATTCACCCTCTCAGAGAGGTTTCCCTGGCCTTTCTATCTAAAATGTCAACATCCCATCTCCATGGCAATTTATATCCTCCTTCTCTGCTTACTTTTTTGTCAAAAATTACCACTATCTAACATATGATATGTTTTAATTATTATTTGTTGTCTACCCCACAAAAATGTAAGTTCCATGAAGGCAGGGATTTGTGTGTATTTTGTTCATGGTTATGTCCCTTAAGCCTAGAACAGGGCCTGGCACATGGCAAGGGGCAATGAATATTTGTTAGATGAAATATCTACTTGATGTTTTTAATAGAGCAAGTTACATTGTAACTCAGAGAACACCTCAGCAAGGCTCTGTGAATAATGGAAGAATACGTCTAAAAAGGAAAGGGCTGAGTCCTAGATCCCCAGACGTCACCAGCTCTGCTAGGATGGGCATGCTGTAGATGCTGAGGATGAGTCAGATGGGCAGAATTCTGCTACCCCAGTGTATGCCAACCAAAAATGGGGGTGGTGCTGGCAGGAAGGCCTAGAAATATGTGCATCCTGATGTCTGGTGAAGCGTAGCAGCAGGGAACCCAGCACCAGCAGGTGGTATTCAGAAAGGCAGGATTCACAGGCAGTTGGCACCACGGAAATCTGTCAGCAGATGGCAGCATTCACTTCATTGGTCTGAGACGTGGGGCACCACAGGCTCTGGGTGGAGAGACCAGTGCAAGGCTGAATGCTAGTTGCAAAGGGTCTATGTGAACTGGATGACTGGCTGGACTGAACTGGATGACTGGCTGATTACAAACCTAGGGATCTAAATAAGCATTAGGAATGCATTAGAAACTCTATTCTAAAGCCTGGGATACTTTGAAGGTGCATAAGTTCAGGATAAAGTTCTGTTATCATTCCTAAGGGAGCAAGGCCAAAACCAATAGGAAAGAAGTTTCAATGCTGACTCCCAGTGTGTGAAACTCAATTGTTTGATCTAAATCCGAGAGGTTACAGGATTAAGAATAAAAGTGGACTGGGAGAGGAAGGATGACAGGGAGCAGACAGTACCTGGCACTTAGTACATTCTGCTTCTTCATCATACAATGCTTTCTTGATTATTCTATTTTTAACTAAATGAGTGCAGTTATAATTTTGTTTGCCAAGAAATAGATTTTAAAATTGACTTTCAGATCCTTTTGAGGGGCATCGATAGTATAATTCTCCTCAGGCTCTCACTCTCTTGAACTTCTCACATTTATATCACCTGGCTGGCCCTGAAGGCATTTCATTTTTCTACCTTTAATTATTTTTCTCCCCCTCCAAGTCCCAGCCCTAAGCCTTTTCTGCCTTCTCTGTCTTAGAATTGATTGCTCTCATTACTTATTATTACAACTTTATTTAGCAGGTTGTATTGTTCTTTGCAATATGAATATCTGGTTATATACTTGTCTTCTGCTTAAGATCAAACATTTGAAGTGAGGAACTATGTGTGAGTTATCTTGTGTTTCTTCAGTGTCTAAGACAGCATTTTGAATTAGGAAATGCTTACTACAGTTTTCAATTAGATTTATTACTCAGAGTAATCTTTGGTTATCCTGAAAAACAAGAGTTCTTTGGAAAATCACCAGTTTATTCATTTTTGCATCACATTTGTTATTTATGTCATCATTAAAGTTAATCACAGAGAAAAAAGATCCATTTTAAAATGCTCGATTCAATCTGGCTGCTTCATGATTCAAATAACTGAATCATGCTGGTTAAGGTCAAATGATTAAGCTAATTGGATTGGATGACCACCTCTTAATTGAGCAATCCCTTTCTCACCAACAATCTTCAAATAGCTGATGCAATCAATTATGTGAATGTACAGATAATTGCTACGTAAAATGACTTCAAAATTAGATAAACTGTATTTTGAGACTTATGTAGACATGGTTCTAGATTTACTTACTATTTTCTATTTTTTAAGGAGGACTTGAGGAATGGCATAGGAATAGAAAAGAAGGGTATATTGACAGAGAAATTTTGCCCTGGTCCTGACTGTCTGCTAGTCTGGTGCTAGAATGAGTACACGAGAGGTTTTTGAAAGAAAAGAAAAAAAAATCTGCCTGCACTGATTTCAAGGTAAACCTACAAATCAGAAGGAATGCCCCCAGGGGGCAGCTTTAATCTGCTCTCTGCTCTATGATGGGGTGGCGGTGATGTGGGTTACGCTCCTGAGTCTGCACTTGCTGCTGCTGTGCTCTCTAAATCTAGTCTTTTCACTTACACTGTTCTGGTGACAACTAAATGAGCCACCTTATTAACTGCAAGAGTTTCACTAAGGGAAAGACTGACTTATTAGTTAATAGGATGAAGAACAATGGTATGTGTCAGTTACCATCACCCAGATCATTCAAGTTTTATTGAACCACTGATGACTCCCAATACCACTTTGGTTGCTTTAAATTAAGGAAGGAAAAAAAAACCCTTTGGAAATGTAAAGTCACACTGCCATCTTCCAAAGTGTCAGCACATAATATTTTGGATGACAAACTCTCAATGTTTTATCCAATGAATGGTTAAGTATGGTTGGCTTAGATTGGCAATAAAATAAATTCAAATTATCTGAGCTCATTTGTCATCTGAACATGTGTTAGGTAACAGAGAAACTAGTCTGGGATTAACACAGTGTGGCAATCCCATATTAAAGCATGGATCGTTGATCTTGTTTCTTTTTATTCAACTATGCCATGGTTAATTAATTTTTTAAATGTGTTGTCTTACTATTTCTGCACAATTTTCATCATGGTAACATTTTTTTAAAAAAATATTTTATTTCTCTTTAGATTGTGGGGTACATGTGCAAAATATGCAGGATTGTTGCATAGATACATACATGGAAATGTGGTTTGCTGCCTCCATCCCCCCATCACCTATATCTGGTGTTGCACCCCATGTTATACCTCCCCAAGCTCCCTACCCTCCACTGTCCCTGCCCATTCCCCACCAACAGACCCCAGTGTGTGATTCTCCCCTCCCTGTGTCCATGTGTTCTCATTGTTCAACCCCCCTCTGAGTGTGAACATGTGGTGTTTGTTTTTCTGTTCTTGTCAGTTTGCTGAGAATGATGGTTTCCAGATTCATCCATGTCCCTACAAAGGATATGAACTCATCCTTTTTTATGGCTGCATAGTATTCCATGGTGTATATGTGCCACATTTTCCTTGTCCAGTCTATCATTGATGGGCATTTGGGTTGGTTCCAGGTCTTTGCTATTGTAAACAGTGCTGCAATGAACATTCGTGTGCATGTGTCTTTATAATAGAATGATTTATAATCCTTTGGATATATACCCAGTAATGGGATTGCTGGGTCAAATGGTATTTCTATTTCTACGTTCTTGAGGAATCTCCACACAGTCTTCCACAATGGTTGAACTAATTCACAATCCCACCAATAGTGTAAAAGGGTTCCTGTTTCTCCACACCCTCTCCAGCATCTTTTGTCTCCAGATTTTTTAATGATCGCCATTCTAACTGGCGTGAGATGGTGTCTCAATATGGTTTTGATTTGCATTTCTCTAATGACCAGTGATGATGAGCATTTTTTCATATGTTTGTTGGCCTCATATATGTCTTCTTTTGAAAATGTCTGTTCATGTCCTACACCCACTTTTGAATGGGTTTGTTTTTTTCTTGTAAATCTGTTTTAGTTCCTTGTAGATTCTGGATATTAGCCCTTTGTCAGATAGGTAGCTTGCAAATTTTTTTTTGCCATTCTGTTGCTTGCCAGTTCACTCTAATGATTGTTTCTTTTGCTATGCAAAAGCTCTGGAGTTTTATTAGATCCCATTTGTCTATTTTAGCTTTTGTTGCCAGTGCTTTTGGTGTTTTAGTCATGAAGTCCTTGCCTATGCCTATGTCCTGAATGGTTTTGCCTAGGTTTTATTCTAGGGTTTTATGGTATTAGGCCTTATGATTAAGTCTTTAATCCATCTGGAGTTAATTTTAGTGTAAGGTTTCAGGAAGGAGTTCCGTTTCTGCTTTCTGCACATGGCTAGCCAGTTTTCCCAACACCATTTATTAAACAGGGA
>CAUYQU010024396.1:0-25755 GCA_963574635.1 Cheracebus regulus | reverse complement strand
GGAGGAGAGGCATTCTGATTTTGGGTGTTCTCAGCCTTTTTGCACTGGTTTCTTCCCATTTTTGTGGATTTATCCACCTGTCGTCTTTGTAATTGCCGACTTTCAGATTGGGTCTCTGAGTGGATGTCCGGCTTGTTGGTGATGAAGTTTTTTCTGTTTCTCAGTTTTCCTTCGGGGGGCGCCCCTTCCCTACAGAGCTGGGCCTTCCCGGGCTCAGCTGTGCTTGTTCTCAGTCCTCAGCGCTTCCAATTGCTGTTCTCCTTGTGGGGATGGGACTGGCTGAGCCCGACTAAAAGGGCATCCAGTCCTGTACACTCAGCACCGAGAAGCACCGTGCCGGCCAAAAGAGTCGCGCTGGCGACCTGTGTGGCTCCTTCGCCGGGAATCTCCCAGTCTGTGGGCATCAAAAATTCATCTGCAATTGCGGCATCCACTGGCTCTCTGCGCTTTCACTGGGAGCTACAATCCTGAGCTGCTGCTGTGCGGCCATCTTGGATCTCTCTCCCGTCTCTATTCTTCTAGTATATAATGAATTCTAAAGATCATAAATGATCATTAATGAATTCTACCAATGCTATTAATCCCAATTTCAAGCACCAAATTAAATCTGATACCTTTCCAAAGTCTGAGAAAAAAGCTTCTGTAATTAAATATTTCTAGGTGCAGATTTGTGTATTAAGATACATACAATAATGTAAACTTCTAAATTTACAGAGTTCTCTTATTTTAGATGTTAGCTCATTTATCATCAATGACCTTGTGATGTTGGAGATGTAAAACTTTAGCTCTTCCTTTTGTTTGGTTGGATGGAGGAAATGGACAGAGATAAGTGCTTGAGAGAGACAAGTGACTTGCCCAAGGCCACCCACTATATCAGCCGGAAGGTCACTCAGGTTTCCCAACTTTCAGTCCAATTCTCTTTTTGGTACACTATGCTGTTGTTTAAAAGACGTTTCTATTAAGAACATGTGAAGCATCTGTATATATTAAGAGTCAAATTTTACCAATGCAATGCATGAGACCATAAAAATAAAACGGATTTTTATCCCGCCCACATATAGCGTCCTTTTCATTTTAACGAGAAAGCCCTAAAGCCACTGTCCTTGTTCTCAGTATTATGATGTCACTACTTTAAAACAAACATCAGCCAAGAGTCTAATATGTGCATACATTAGATTTTTAAAAGATGCACATCAAAGTCCAAAATAAAAATACTCTAAAACTTTATCTGTTAAAGAAACTCTTATTTTCCCAGGTTGCTAGTCTTGAAACTTGTATGTAAAAGTGTTCAACGAAGGCTTACTAATACCACAATGCTCATAAAGGTCAGCTGAATCTATTCCCTACTGAGTCCCAACTCAAAACACCAAGTTTTCGCAGTTTTATCTCCCACACATTGCTCATGTTTACCTATTTCCTTCTATTTATTTAGCATCTTGGTTCTGGACTTCATCACCTTAACACTGTTGGAATAGCTTCCTATAAAGACTATCTTCCAGTTTTTCCAATCCATACGATAGATATCTTGCTATAAAAAAGTTTCCTACAATATTTATCTGATAACATTACATCTTTGCTCAAAAATGTCAGTGCCTGCTTCCATTTAAAAATGCCTAATTTAGAATAACCTAGCATGATGTGCACATAGTTAACATTCAATGTCAAAATATGAGGGCCCTTACTAACCCGAACCTGTCTTCTCGGTCTCCCCTATGCTCCCTAAGAAATCTGTTTCGGCCTTTATTCTCTAAACACATTCACTCTCTCTGCTTTCATCACAATGTTTCACACAAGATAAGCATGCAATGAATATTTACTCAGAGAACGAATAACTGCCCAATGTTAGCCATTAAATTTTACCAATCTTTCAAGAAGAGAAGATTTTGCATATTCTATAAAAGCTATCTTGATACTGCTAGTGAAATATGATCCTCCTTTCCTAGTGGAATATGATTCTTCCTCTCCTTCCCTTGCAACACTACAGCATTTTAATTGTATCTCCTTACAAGCACTTAACCAACACAGCAGACTATTACTAGTGTATTATTTTCATCCTGAGGATAGGGTCAGTTTTAAAAAAAAATATCCTTCTATCCCTTGGTTGCACCCAGTAGACTGCCTTGCATATGAACACTGGTCAACTAATATGGCTCAAATAGTAGTAACAACAAGGCTTAGCTTGATTCTAAACTCACTGCTGGTTTTAGCACTCTAGAATTTTAAGTATAAGCAGAACTTAAACATTCCCTAATGATCATAGTAAATAATTTCGTTACAAAAAACAGAAATAAGGTTTGACAAACATTTAAAAAACCCCATGTACTTTCAATGAAGTTAGCTCTAGGACCAGAGCAGCTGCGGTTTAGATTATAATTTCTTTCTTGGGTAACTAACGATGGTTTAGTAAGAGTAGATAAGGAAGCGTAAAAAGGATCTGAACACCCTTTCATTCCTCAAAAGTTCTTGCTTTCTCATCTACAACTGAAGGTACTGTACAGATGACAATTTCTAGGGCAAATACAGGGGAAGGTCATATAGAAAGACAGGGAAAAGGCAAAAAGTGGCCAGTACTAAAAGTGAGTATTTCTAAATTTAATGAATAAAATCTATCTAAATTTGGCAATACAGTAATTGGAAAAAAAAAATTCCTTAAAAAGAAAATTTCTATGGCAATGCAAGTGTTGGAAAAACGCTCTTAAGCTGTTTCTCCTACGATGGATAAAACTCCTCTACCTCTCTGAGACTAATGTTTATACTTTTGTATAGATACTGAGTTTGTGTTGCTCAAGTTCATGAAGATTTACTGTAGGTACCTGGCTCTGCAGTTAGGTAAAATGTAACTTGAGTTACAAATACAAGAGTAAAAAAAGTAGTTTTAGCAAATAAACATAATTTTTTACCTGTGTTCTGCTGCTGGAACAGAATAGCCTGGAACAGGATCTTTCGTTCCATAATATTTTTTTATGAGAGCAATTCCTGCTACTGTATCTGTTCCTTTGAAGTTAACCAAATGAGCAGATGCTCCTATGCCAGCAGTCTGGAAAATCAATCATAAACCGAAATCCAAAAAAGAAAAACCCACATAATAATAAGACCAGCGAGGACCATCCAGTCAACCACACTTAAGGTATATAGCATAGCTCCCATGGGAATTGTCTTGAGGTATTAGGAAAGTATTTATTATCAGAGGTAACAGTTCTTAATGATAGAGATTCAGTTTTTCCTAAATATTAAAAAATTCAACTATTAGCTCCTCAAAGAGATGTTATTAAACTATTTAATAATTATTATTTTACTAAATTAAACCATTTGATATATTAATATTTAATAATAAACATTAAATTAAATATTAGCTATTTAGTAGTGCTCCACCCCACTTTTCATCACTCTCTCTTCCCTTACCCTGCCTTGTGCTCTCTATGGCATTATTTCACATCTGACATATTTATTATGTCTGTTTCTCTCCATCTGTCCATCTATCTAATGTATCAAGGACAGGGACATCTGTTGAAGGACATATCCCATGTACCCCGAACACAGTAGTAGGTACTGAATATGTATCTGTTGGCTGAATGTTTGGAATTTCAAAATGTGGCCTACTTAGAACCAAGATCAATCCCAATAACATCCCCAAAACTTTATAGTAGTACTCTAACAATCAATCCACATTATATTAAATGAGGTTGGTTTCAGTCACTTACCTCTTGGGAGGAGACTCCTCTGTAGCCAAAATCATGTAACTTGTATTCCAGACCATCTAAGTTACCAGAAGTTTCTAACAAATATTTGGCCAATATTTTCTTCTGCTCTCTAGAATTTGTGGCCACTGTGATTGGATACCAGGACTGAACAAGAATAGTCTGTAGTAACAAAATTAACCACAAACATTAAGACATAAAATACTGCGTTCTTTCTGAGGGAAATCCTAGCTTTTGTTGGAGGTATGTCTTGGACTTCCATACTATTAACTAGACACTCAACTGCACAGGAGGATACCTGTCGTGTGCATTCCAGATATAGTACATTGCTCAGCTCTCAAATCAGCAACAAAGAAGATAAGCACACCAGGCCCATACAGCAGAGAACTTCACATTACCAAGTTTCTATCCAAAGCTCCAAAGAAGCAAATAACATTTTGAAAGACTATCTGTGATAAAAGGACCAATTTTGAAAGTTTCAATCTGTCATGGATGAATAGTTTACAAAGTACACTCAAACTGGGATGCTGAGGCAATGTCAAACTGCCCTAAGTTTCTAAATGCTTACTCTTCATTTCTGTACTTAATGTGGACTTGCATCAAATAGGACACAGACGAGCATGGACCAGCATGCCCTATTTGATGCAAGTTCACATTAAGTACAGAACTGCATTTTGATTAGTACTGGTCTAAAGAAGTTGTTCGTTTACTCCTCTCGGTAGTCTTGAATCTAATTTTTCCTTGGATTGAATATGACAACTAAGTTATATACTTGAAGCACTTTAGCTTATTACTACAGAAATCTATTTACTGAGTTATGCTTTATGTACGTAGCTTTTATCAAATATATAAGTATATCAAATACATAAGTATTTGATAAAACACTTATGTAAGTAAGTTACAGGAAACATTTCTGCATATGTTGTATAATCAAGGTCACGGTCTACTTTATAATTCAGTGACTACTAAGTTCTCAAATGAGAAAACAGAAGAAATGCTGGGTTCCTCTTTCTGATAAGAAGTGTTTTGATTTCCCTTTTTTTCTTGGCTGCCAGGAAGCTCCACAGAAAGTATGTTTAATTACAGCAACCGTAATAACTATCATAGCTTAGAAATTAACTTTTCCATTGTAAGATCAATTTTCTATTTTTATAAACCAGATAGTACGTCATTAGAAGCAGCTTCAAATCTGTTTGAAAAAGAGCTGCTAAGATGATGCAATGTCTGTGCTGAAGCAAAAAGATATTAACTAAATTTTACAAAGCAAGCTTTTACTGAATACAAGCTAAGTGATGAATTAAACAAGTAAAAACAAATAAAAAGATTAACCTTGAACTTGCCAATCTGGTCATCTTTTTAAAAAACCCTGTAGCATCCATTAGACTCCTGTGACTGATTACATGTGGCCTTTGCAGCTCTTCTCATCAAGAGATAGAATCTACTTCCTCATCCCTTGATTCTGTGCTGTCCTTATGAGTTGCTTTTGACTAACCAGAATGTGGAGAAAGTCCTGTGTGACTCCCAAGCCCCAGTTTCAAGAGGTTTTCCAGCTTCTACTCTCATTCTCTTAGAACCCCAAGACTACCATGCTCTGAAGAAGCCTCTTATGGAGTGAGACCTGGTAGTCTCATCTAAAGCTGAGGCCCCAGACATGGGAATGAGGCCATTATAGATAGTCCAGCCTTGCTGAACCCTCAGCTAAATGCAGATGCATAAGTCTAAGCAAGACCAGCAGAGAACCATCCAGTCAACCACAGAATCAGAAGAAATAATGGTTGCTTTAAGCCATTAAGTTTTGGGGTAGTTTGTTATACAATAGAAAATTGGTGCAATTCTTAAACTCTATAACCAGTCACCTCAAACCTCTGACCATTCTACTTCTGAAATTACTCTTTCGATTCTACCGCCAGTGCCCATGATTATCCTACCTCTAACCTTTAGCCTCTCTAATTATTCCTCATATTGCCACTAGTTATCATTCCAAAACAAGTGTATTTTTTTAGGCTTTCCTAAAAGGCTTTAACGGTGATCTGCTGTCCACGGGGCGGGGGTGGAGCTCATTCATACAGGATTTGAGGCCTTAGAGCATTTTGCCTTGTATACCACCACAAGGTTTATCGTCTATACATTTTTTACTTTTATGCTGCAGTCGCCATAGGACTATTTGTCATTCTAAGAACACAGTACCATTTCTTTAGCTCTTCCTTCTCCTTATTAAAAGCTATTTTCCATTTCATGATTCCTTTAGACAGAATTACCTATTTTCTGCTACCAACTTAGCACTAATTCTTAATGATATTAGTGGTTAGTTAAGAATGAATTGCCAACTCTCCCTCAAAGGCCCTTTAAGTGAGACATCTTACTCTGACTTCTGTGCCCAGCATTGTTTTTGGTATATAGCTGGTACTTAATGAATATTCACTTGTTGAATTTAATTCAATCAACTCTCACATTTTAATTCAACTCAAATATTATCTAGGAGTATAAGATATAAAACATAATGTGAAAAACTCTAGTTGAGTTATAAAGGTAGAAGATTGACCTTACCCCTCGAAAAATGCCAGGGAAGGAGAGAAATAACTATCAGACACAGTGATCCTTCACATCACCGTTTCCTTTCCATAGTCCAATCAAAATCAGTTTAAATTATACTCTTAATAAAATCACTCCCCTTTTAAAAAGATCACTGTAGGTGTAAGCAAGGGAAAAAAAGGCAAGTTAGTTTGGGTTAATCCAAGGTCTAATAAAGTAGGCCTTGTTGGAAACTTTTCCAAAATAGCAATTTGCCCACACAAATCAAAATAAAATTATTAGTTGAAACTAAGACTAAAGGAAGTAAACCTGTAAATTTCCTTTCAGAAGTGTTTATTACAATGCCACTGCATAGGATAAAGGCTTAAAAGAATGAGAAATGGTGTAGTACAGCAGAAAGGGTGCTGCACCTATTCTGTTCATCAGTCTGTCCATTGCTACGGGATCAATTTCCCCATCTGTGAAATGAGGACACTTGGTCAGTATAATTGTTTTTAAACTCATCTTTCCTTTTCTTCTTAATAGTAGAAATTTCCTTTCTTCTTTTTCTTTTTGGTAGAAGAGAGGGGTAAGTTTAGCCCACTATACTGGTTCCTCAGCACCCCTGTAAGCCTGAGATACTTTTGCAGAACTCCTAGGTGCTCTTAAATTTGTTATGAAATGTGAGAGGACTGAAGTTTCTTCTGGCAGCAATACTGAAATAAAGCAACTCAATAATTTCAGTGTATTTTAAAATTCTGTATACTACTAACAGGTGAATAACAATACTTATTAGTAACTGTGAACATATACTGGGAAAGAGAATGGAAAGAAATACTATTTAGTGCTATTATTTAAAATGTTTTTAATCAAGGTCTGTTTAAAGAACATTTTCAAATTTGTAAGTACTAAGTTTGTTAGGGTTGGTAACAGATTTCAGATATACACTGGTAATCTTAGGGTTGGGGACTGATAATAGGATGAATTTCCTCTATCCCCATAAGGAATGCAAAATATCTATGAAGAAGTCTATCCTGGAGATCTGATATTCAGATTAACACATTAAAAAAAATAGGCTCTATCAGAAACTACAATAAGGAATAGACAGTATCAGACTACAAATTTTTATGCCTTAGATATAAATACCTATTTAGGACTGAAATAATTTAAAATAATATATATTAGTATAAAGAAGATAATATAAATTGTTTCAGGTTTTAAGCGACTAAAAGCAAGGGTCTATGTACTTTAAAAAAAAAACAGTATCAAATAGTCCCATATTGTTTAACAACTTCTTTTATTAAAAATGATATTTATATATTTGCTAAACTACTGCTTTAAAATAATTTTTTTTACTTTATGGTTTCCTAGTAAGATATACCAAAAATAGTAAGTTTTTAAATTAAAAACTGTTTATTAAAATTTATTTTTCTTTATTAAAAAATAAAAATTATTTACTTTTAACACCAACGTTTCTTCACTTTCAGAAGAAGAAAAAACTATATAATGAAGCAAGGTTGGAATGCTATCTGGTTCTCTCCTTCCATAAATACATGCTTTAGGAAAGTTTAATTAGACATGAGTAAGAGTACTTACTGACTAAATAGCCAGTCAGACAACTAAAAAGAGCAACATGAAAAAGGTTAATCCATAGAGGATGAATTTTCTAAGTGAGATTTACCTGGTTGGGATCTTTGGTATTTAATGTAAAAACCTAGTCTAGATGATAGGAACAACTCTTCTACTCTTGTGTTTTTCTAACACCATCCCCTGAAAACCACATATTTGCCAATACAAACATTATTTACAGCTGTACAGAAACTAGTAAGATACATTCTCTTTTATAGTTCACAGTTAATTGATAGTTTTAGTATATGGTATAGACTATTTAAAACTCTTTATTTAACTGCACCTTTTTTGAGTCTATTAATGGCCCATTAAAGTCTATTAATTTCCTGTCAACATAGCAAAATGTGTTTCTAACATATTCTTGGACCTCTTATATTTCTTTTTTTCCAATTTTTATAAGTGAGCCTCAAATGTACTATTTTATATTATAACAGCAAATTATTTTAACTAATAAACTAATTAGTCAGTTCTAAGAACTATGTAAATACCTCCAGATAGTAAGGTGTTATTTCCACCATTACTTTCTAATTTCCTCTTACAGATAAAATCTATTATTAAACTGTTCAGAAGCTAAGTAGAGTATTATTATCAAAGCTCTGACCATGTGAAAACATGACTACTTAGGTATACATACAAGAAAAACAAAAAAAAGGTTTGCGTAGAAACCCAAAGCCCATAATGTACCCTTCCTTTTAATATACTCTTCCGGAAAAATTAAACAATATGAATTCTTGTTTATATTTAGATGAGAAACTGAAAAGTAACAGGTGGTAGATCCCAGGACCTAAACTGATTAGAGAAAAATGAAGAAAGTAGTTACTAAAAGTTGGAACAAATTTTTTTTAGTCTAACTTGAACATTTATCATTCATTGAATGTTGTTAAGTTATAGAAATGTACTATTTTTCTAAGTTTGTTCTAAGATAATACACATTTAAAATTGCAGTGAATTAGAGGAAAGCCAACTAAGTTTTAAAAACAATCACTCTCAATAATTTGTTAAAATCTTAGAACATTCTACTCTACTAGAAGGAAACTTAAAGATTATTTAGTCCTGTCATTTTATAGATGAGGAAATTGAAGGCTGGAAAGGTTAAATTGTAGGCGATTATATACCTTTATTATTAACAAATTCTAAACTGTAATCTCAGTTCAATGGTCTTTATTCAATTAATGTTAAATAAAAATGAAAATGACAAAAAACAATTCACCTCAATCCAATTTGTAAGCCAGTAACACTCTGGATCTGTGTTTTCCACTGTGAAGAGAACATTTCCTCTGGGAATGACAGAGCCCTCAGGAACAGCTTTTACTTCTATTGGAAGATGCCCATCATATTTCTGGTAGGAGAAAATAAATTTATTCATTCAACAGATGATACTCAACTATATGCTGTTTTACTGAAGGTTCTTTACATTTTATAGAAGCTAAATTTACTGTCATAGAAATTGCAACTGTAGATGTTACTGTAATCTATTCAGAATATCCTTATCCTTCTAAAATAAAATTAGTTAAAATTATTAACTACATAGGTACCAATATTAATTTTTAAGTTTAATGCTGCCATGTGCTTCTGCTAAGAACATTTATCACTAGAAGGGGCAGAAAATTCCAAACTGATCAAAACAAAACTGTTCCTTTTTTCTCTGCTCATTCAGAAAAAGACAAAGGATGAGTTAACTCCAACTTATTCTAAAAATATTCCAAGAACATTATCTTTATTCTGAATTGGTCATTTTCACAAAACAAAGCCTGTGGACTGAAAGATAAAGGATTTATATATATATATATAAATTTTTTTTTTTTTGAGACGGAGTCTCACTCTGTCACCTAAGCTGGAATGCAGTGGCATGATCTCAGCTCACTGCAACCTCTGCCTCCCAGGTTAAAGCAATTATCCTGCCTCAGCCTCCTGAGTAGCTGGGACTACAGGCGTGTGCCACCACACCCGACTAATTTTTGTATGTCTAGTAGAGACAGGGTTTCACTATGTTGGCCAGGCTGTTCTCGAACTCTTGACCTTGTGATCCACTCGCCTTGGCCTCCCAAAGTGTTGGGATTACAGGCGTGAGCCATCATGCCCGGCCAAGGATTGCTATTAAAGAACAAAAGAAAACAAAACTGAGAGAAGGAGAGCTAGGGAAAAAAAAAATCCCCGCAGAAGAACCAAAACAGGTTCCCCCTTTATTCTGGTTGTGGACCTGAAACTATGAGACAGGCCAAATACAGAATCTTGTCAATTAACATTCAAGCCTGACTTAACTGACTTCTTCTTAATGCAATACTTGCCTCCAAAATAAGGCTGAAGGTTGTTTGCTATGTGACACTGACCTCCTTCCATCCCTCCCTTTAAAAGCTAAAAGCTGTCCCTAACTTTTCACTAGGAAGGTAAGATGTTTCAGAAATCCTACTAATTTATGTGATTTGGGACAAGGTAATTAAATAAAAGAAAAATGTGTTTAACAGAAGCACGGGAGGCAGAATGTATAGCAGTAAGAACATTGCCCTACAGGTCCTAGTTCATACTCAAAAGCAGCATGGAGACCTTGGGCAAGTCATTCCATCTCTGGGTCTCAGATTCTGTTTGTAAAATGGAGTTAGATCAGATTATCTCTAAAGAAGCTTTAGTTCTCCAAGATTTTCTGATCATATAATCAAACAACTTATTGCCCTGTCCACCTGACAGTATAGTAAGAAGCATAGCACCTAACTTATTACTGTATTTATCCTTACAACAAACCTCACAGAAGAGAAACGGAGCAAGCGCAGGAGTTAGCTCCAGATTCTATTGACCTCACTTAAGATATAGGAAAAATGCAGCACAGAGTGCTTACCTGACTTTTTCAAGACCCATAATTAACAAGTAATTATGTTTAATTATGTTTAACTTAGTACAAGTCAGTATTGTCATATAGGCATGAAGGTTAAAGTATTTCTAATTATTCTGTGTTTGACAGTCTGTACAGTGTAAAAAACTTTCATTTGTGAGATAAAGTAACACTCAACATCAAGAGATGCCATTAGATTCCATTCCCAAATCATCTTTGTAATATAAGGAAACCACCAGAGTATATTCAACTCTTATAATTCTATTACTGTCTTTGAGGGCCTTGATATTTAAACAATGAATTCAAACATACTAGATATAAATATAATAAAGACTAAAAATCAACTTTGTGGATCAGCACCAAACCTCTCCCACTATTCAGTGAGAAACTTCCCAGAATTATGTGTAGTGGGCCGGGCACGGTGGCTCACGCCTGTAATCCTAGCACTTTGGGAGGCCAAGGTGGGTGGATCACCTGAGGTAAGGAGTTCAAGACCAGCCTGGCCATCATGGTGAAACCCCATCTTTAGAAAAAAAGAAAAAAGAAAAAGAAAAAAATATTATGTGTAGTGATAGACTCAAACATCTATTTTCAGTCAAGAAAACAGACCTACATTTTGAAACTGCCAAATAACCATGCCCTTTCCTACCTATAGTGTATTTTCAAGAATGAATTATCTTTCTCAAAAATGTTATTTAAGTTGTAATTCATTTATATTAATTACTAGATGCGCTGTAGATTCTATATGCTAATGATTAAACGTGGGGAATGTGGGGTCAGGGATAAGGATGTCTAAAATAGCCATTATATGCAGACTGCAAACAAAAAACAACTGATGTCTTATTCAAATTCTGGTCGGGCATGGTGGCTCACACTTGTAATCCCAGCACTTTGGGAGGCCAAGGTGGGAAGATCACTTGAAGTCAGAAATTTGAGACCAGCCTGGCCAACATGGTAAAACCCTATCTCTACTAAAAATACAAAAATTAGCCGGACATGGTGGCACAGCCTGTTTTCCTAGCTACTCGGGGAGCTAAGGCAGGAGAATTGCTTGAACCCAGGAAGCAGAGGTTGCAGTAAACTGAGATTGTGCCAATGCACACCAGCCCGGGTGTCAGAGTGAGACTTGGTCTCAAAAAAACACCAAAAACAAAACCAAATTCCTTTTCAAGAAGTTTTGAATGAAAAGAAAAACCAAAACAGATCAAAACATGAAACCATTTTTTACCTCAAGAATGTAGTTCCATCCCTTTTCATTAAAGACATCATCTTGGAAATGTTCTTTGTAGACCTCTTTGGCTTCTTGGATTTTCTCTTTGGTTACTACTTTACCTAAAAGAATATACATGTCCTGTTTACATTGCTAAAAATATTCTGTGAGTTGCTGCATTGTCACAGAATTAATGGCTTTGGCTATTTCACCCATTATGTGGATTAAAAATATAACTGACAAATTAAATGACTCACCCAGAGTAAACAGCAGAGTCAGAAAAGACATTTTTTTTTTCTTTTTTGAGACATAGTCTCGCCTGGTCACCAGGCTGGAGTGCAGTGGTGCAATTTTTCGGCTCACTGCAACCTCTGCCTAGCAGATTGAAGCGATTCTTCTGCCTCAGCCTCCCTAGTAGTTGGGATTATAGGTGCGCACCACCACACCCAGCTAATTTTTGTTATTTTTAGTAAAGACAGGGTTTCACCATGTTGGCCGGGATGGTCTTGATCCCTTGACCTCATGATCCACCCATCTCAGCCTCCCATAGTGCTGGGATTACAGGCGTGAGCCACTGCGCCTGGCCTCAGAAAAGGAATTTTTACTTCCAATCACTCTAAGTGTAAATTTTATTTATTTTAAAAGCAGATGTGTAACAGAAAAAATTATTGCTTGCATAGTTCTTAGAAATTAAATTTTTTTCCTCTAGATTAATTTTGGTACTTTTCAAATTTGAGATGACTCAAAAGCTTTTTACATCCAGATGAACCTTCTCACTTTGTTCATAAAGAACATCTCATCTTTAGGGCTGATAAACCAGTAACTTCCACAATTACTAAACTTTGCCCCCATCCAAGGACACACTTTTAATTAACTTATCTGTAAATGACGATAACAGTTGACTACCCACTTATATGATGGTTGTGAGGGCAAAATGAGTTAAGACATATGAACCACTTAAAATAATGCTGGCCTAGAATAGGTAATCAATAATTTTAGTTATAATTAATAATGAATAACATTTTACAAAGTTCTTAAGTTGTATGACTAAATTAAAGTATGCTATCAGTCTCTAGTAACTTTATACACGATAACTAGCAAACTCATTTCGGGCTAGGCATGGTGCCTCATGTCTGTAATCCCAGCATTTGGGGAGGCCATGGAGGATGGATCACTTGAGAGCTCAAAAGTTCGAGACCACCCTGGCCAACATGGTGAAACCCTGTCTCTACAAAAAATACAAAAAGCAGCCAGGCATGGTGGTGTCAGTCTGTGGTCCCAGCTACTTGGGAGGCTGAGTGGGGAGGATCACTTGAGTCTGTGAGGCAGAGGCTGCAGTGAGCCAATATTGCGACACTGCACTCCAGCCTGGGTGACTGAGACCCTGTCTTAAAAAACATAACAAAACAAAACCTTTGTATTCTTGCTACTAATAATTACTATCTAGCTAGGTTTTCAGTAGTATAAGACTATCTGAACTGCCTAATCTTAAAATACTCAAGATTATAGAAAAGAGTTATCATTTGCCTAAAATTCAACTTAATCTATATTCAATTCTGAGATTATGTTTATTTCAAAAGGTTAGAGATAAAATTTTCCAACATGTATAATGTGTTTGGGAACTGTTTTCCCCCTAGAAACACCATTACAAAAATGGATTAGAAATGGCCTTTCAAATAAGAAAACACAGAAATTTGGGGGATTTTTGTTTTAATATGCATTTGCAACTAAGTCCAGGGACACAGGTAGTTTTTAAAAATAAGTCTTTTAAGGTAAAACTGGCTAATATAAAAATATTCTAATTATGATTGCTACCATAATTCAAAAGGAGTTTCCAGTTCAGTAACAAATCCTTTACTTTGAATTAATGATTAATATATAACAAACCAGATTAGCCTCCAAAAATTAATGACTTTTCTAAGCTCATTTCAAAACTTTTATTTCAGTTGGGCACAGTGACTCATGTCTGTAATCCCAGCACTTTGGGAGGCCAAGGCGGGCAAATCAACTGAGGTCAGGAGTTTGAGACCAGCCTGACCAACATAGAGAAACCCCGTCTCTACTAAAAATACAAAGTTAGCTGGGTGTGGCGACACGTGCCTGTGATCCCACCTACTCAGGAGGCTGAATTGCTTGATCCTGGGATGCAGAGGTTGCAGTGAGCCGAGATCACGCCATTCATTGCACTCCAGCCTGGACAATAAGAGCAAAATTCTGTCTCAAAAACAAAAACAAAAACTTTTATTTCTGAAAACTTCTCTTATACTTAGAACATCAAACACACACACCAAATTATAAAATTTAATGCATACAAATTAACAGATTTGTTAAAAATTCCAAGAAACTCCTAGAGTAATAAGCAGTCTTTTAAATATACTAGGAAAAGCAATACCTTTTAAGTACTTATTAAGAATGTACTGCAACCCATAAAATACTGTTTCCTCGTATTTCACCTTCCTTCCTTTGGAGTTTTCTGTCTTCTTTTCACGGCATTCAAAGTAGGAATAAACTTTACTTGTGTTGGGTGGATATTGTTTATAGTGAGTAACCTATATAAACAAAAATACTTCTGTTAGAAAACATCAGATAACTAGACTATAATCACAACAGAAAAGGCTTTAAGTTATTTCAAAAGTAGAGAAACGCTACTTCTTGTTTGCTATTAACCAATTTCTTTTCCTGGATATACCAAATAAAAAATAAGTATCTTACTAAGATATTTTCATAGTTCAGTATCTTAAAACCATAAGAGAGCATTAAATTTTACATACAAGCACACTAAATCTACTACAAGGCCTATAGGTTGGAAAAGTATTTCATTTGGCTTTGGTGGACAGTCCTTCATCTAGGCCAAGAGAGAAGCAGCTGCCTAAGGGGCACACACAACAGAAAAGAATGAAAGACGGCAGAATTTGGTACTGTTACTATTTAAATGTGGCATGTTCCATTAAGTCAACAGTCAATGACTTATCATGACTGCTTTACTTGTACCATGAGGTACTGAGGATGATCGCTTTTAGCCTTCATAGTGACACTATGTAAACCTGGATGATAGCAATAGCAGCGGCAGCAAAGGAAACAAAAAATACTGTTTTGTAATCTCTCTTTTACTCAAATCAACCACCTAATTGGAAAATAAATTCTTATACAATGAAACATCAAATCTTCATGGGTTTAAAAATATGAAGAGGTCTTCTTTAGCACAAATTGCTTTTCCATGAACTTGGGTAAGAGCCACTATGTAAAAAATTTATCTGCTTTTAAGAAAAAAAAAGTAAAAAGTGAACGTTCATTATACCTTGAATTTTATTTCAATGTTTCAACCATATTAAAACATTTTACCAATAAAAAAATAAAGTGGAAGAATAATGTGTCTGTCCAATTGAAAGAGTAGGAATAATAATGCCTTAATGTTTTAGATATAGGGTGAATCATGGCAATGGTGGAATAAATCTTTGCAGACCATTTTTCATGAGTGATCACCGTGAACGTAAACCATTTTTTCTGTTTAGCTTTGATCTCAAGTTTAGGAAAGCCAACATTGTCTTTGGGTACCCAGTCTCAATTTCAGTAAAACTTGGCTCTATCCTAAAGAATCTTCGTAGCTTAGCACAAGAATCCTAAGATGAATATATTTCCATTGACGTTTCTGAATGAACATGCTGTTTCCTTGCCAATGGTAGCATACTTGTAGCTCCATAAAAATAGTCTTTAATGCTGCACAAAGAATGCTGGAGGTAAATCTTTACAGTAACAGCTGATCTGAGAGTTTAAATCAGGCAGGAGACTTGGAGCTTTCTGTTTAGGTACAACAGACAGCTATATACTAAAAGGTACAGGGAAGTCTCATCAAAACCTAGAAGTATATGTCAGGGTTAGAACCCTGGGACGATCCCACTAGAAGAAGTAACTAACCAAGATAGCTAATACAGAATCCACAGCAATGAAATCTATGTCAGTTCACCAAAATGCAAAAACAAATATATTTATGAATGAGTCTCTAGTAATAAATATATGACCACTACTTCAACTACTTATGAAACTGATTAGAAAAAGGTACCTCTACCTAAAAACATACCCAAGATGTATGTAAAAATGAAAACGTCCAGTTTACAATGCAAGTAACTTCAACTGCTTTAGTGGGACTAAATAGTGAGGTAGAAGAAAAGCACATAGGATGAAGTCAAACTTGAAAAAAAGGTTTGATCTTACAGCACAAGTTTATAAGTCTGATTCATAGTTATAATTCTCCACAGTTAGTTTGACTCTTTTCAGACACTTAACGGTGCATTCTATATCAGATTAAAAATTACTAGAAGGCAAATTAATTATTTTCTTTTTCTGAGAAGACAAAGAGTCAAAGGCTAAATGGAAATGTCTCTAAGCTATTTCCATATCTTGGTCTACAAGTATACTGAAGATTTTCCATTGTGCAAATACAGCTCCAGTTCTAGACAATTAAATGTTTGTAATTTTAAAGCATACTGCAGCTATGTTCTTTAATTACAGTACTTTAAAACCTACTTTACTCAGAATGCCTTCTCTGAAAACAAATATTTAAAATACAAAACTGTCTAAACTGCTTAATTAGAAACAAAGTATGAACTCTAAAAATCTTTGGAGAACCTTAAGAGAAATGTTTTAGAATACAGCTAATGAATCTAAGTTATCTAGGCAAACTTTCAGGTATTTAGCCAAGAAACACAATTTTTTAACCATCTACCAACACCCAACAAGTTTACAGAAGAATACAGAGCATGTTTAGATCTACTTATAGGGCATATGTACATGCTGCTTAATGGGAAAATGTTTTTAAAGCAGAGCTTCTTTAATGATTATTTCTAACAATATAGTCAAAAGGATTTATGATGAGTCTAGTTTTGCTAGTTTACTGTCCTCTTCATTTTACTTTCTACTAAATGGGCCATTCTGAACCTTCACCAGAAAAATGGGAAAACATAGCCTATATTCAAATCAATCGTTATTTTATAAATATTTCATCCATTCACAAATACATACTCTGTACCTACTTCAGACACTGAGAATGAGAAAGTAAACAGACTGACACGGTCTCTATTTTCATTGGAGAAATAAGGGCAGAAGAAGGAAGAAAAAAATACACAAACCAAGTAATTTCAGATCAAGATGGATGTTATGAAAATGTAAGAAAATGATGGGCTAGAGGGGGCCAGAAGACTTGAGAAGGTGATGTGATCAAGACCTAAATGACAACGGGACAGGAAATGCTTTGGCCTAAGTGACAGAACAGGAGACAGGCCGGTGTGGTTGGTACTTAAAAGTATGGGGGCAGGGCGGGGGGAGTAAGTACACGATAAGGTCAGAGAGAGGCAAAAATAAGATCATGTAAGGCTTACAGGCTACCCCAAGGAGCTTGGATTTTATACCAAGTGCTATGGGAAGCCATTATGCTTTAAGCTGGGGTGAATACGACATGGTTCACCTTTTAAAAGGATCAGCCTGGTGGTGGATAAGAATGGATTACAGGCTGACCAAAGTGGAAGGAGTTAGGGGCTCTTAGGTTAGATGGGAGAATTTGCCTAGTGGTTTTGGAAGTAAAGGGGAACTAGGCTGATAAATTGGATGTGGAACACAATAAAGGGGAAGAATTAAGAATACCTCCTGCATTTTTGGCTTGAGCAACTGAGTTAATAACAGTGCCATTTATAAAAATGGGGAAGGCTATCGAATGGTAGGGAAATGAAGTGCTCAATTTTAAATGTTAAGTCATGCTAACAAATAGTTTCGTAGTATTCTAAATTAAAGTGAACACAAAAAGGAAGTTCTTAAATTACGTTAACTTTTTAGCTCTGACTTGATTTCTGTATTAAAGAAAATGGTTCTATAATAAAAAATTATTCAGTAGATGTAGACAAAATAATAAGATCCCAGCAAACCTTACCAGCAAAAATGCTTCCTAAACTGGCATGGCCCTCCTGTCGCTAAAAGAACACCGCCTGAACGTCAATACATGTGTTGTAAAGAACACAGACACACATAGAAAAATGTAGTTCTCTTCAGTTGTGTGATTAATTTACTTCATGAAAAGATAAACTTCTAAAAATTATTACATACTAGATAATAAGTGGTATTATTTTAGTGCCTAGAACAAAAAGGGTCTAGCCCTAAGTCTGAAATAATGGACAGCTTTTTTCATTATGGAGTGCTGGGCAATCAACTCTATCAAAAAACTATATTTGCAAGACTAAATATCCTTGTTCCCAGTATGACAGTTTAAAAATATATATATGAGATACAAGACATATATTTCAGTTGAAAAGAATCCTTTTGGAACAAGAAAGCCTAGTTTTCTCTACATGCTTCTCTACATGTCCTATAGGGCTAATTTGATGTCTTAGGGTTGATTTGAAGATCTTTCCTCCTGCAATGGGATCACAAGACCAACTGCAAGTACTACTAACTTACTTTTTCAGTTATACTTTTAAACTGCTAATAATCACAAGCCAACATTTAAAAAATAAGCTGTGTACGTAAGATCACATGGGATAACATAGCTATGGTCACAGAGCAAGTTATCTTAGCTATATAATATCTAAGGGTGATACACCCTGCCCAACACTGGCTAAAACCTGCTGCTGCTTCAAAGCTAATGTGCTAGAAAGAGCAAAAACCATAACTGATTCTTCTTTTTAGTATTATTAAAGATTTCACAAGCCCTGCAAATCTGTCTGTTGCCCCAGAAAATAATTCACTGCTATTTGGCTTTGAAGCAATGCTTGCACATAAATACGACTTAAGGATTTTGGGTTATATTATTTTAGGGAAGGAGACAAATTATAAAACCACCTATAATCATACTGTCTCTTTCCCTTAAACTTCCTGCATGGAATTTCTAATGACTTTTATCTCTTTTGCCACACCTTTAAACCAGATTTCACTAACTCACAACAAAAACACCAGCTTAAATATTAATGACCTAAATTAATCTATGAAATATATTCATGGTTTATATATATTTTATGTTGCTCAAGTTTTTCCTGTAATTTATAACATAAAACGTAATGGAAAAATGGAAATATATGGACAATGTCACATATACCTTTATGAATGTATCTTAAAAATGCATAGGTAGTCTCTGGGATACAAACTGCAATAGTACCCCACTCCTGATGAGGCTCAGGTTGCCTCAGGAGCCACAGTGACAACACTGAAGCATCTGTTCGGAAGCAGTGAAGGACAAGCAATGAAGATTTGTTATCCTGCCATTAGAGGAAACAAAATTCTCTTTTTTTGAAAAAAGCTGCCTTCAATTCCTAATCACCATATATAAACTGCACAACTCTTTGTAACTTCTATAAATCAACTTTCCTCCATCCTGGATTTCAAAATAATACTTATCTTTGTCTTCTTTCATAATACCCAATACCAGTATTTATTAAATGTATAGCTAAAACTATGCTGAAATCTAGATAACCAGCTTACAGATGACCTTTGGAGAAGCAACCTACACTAGACAGCACATTTCATAACTAAACTGTAATGTGGTTTAAACTCTGTCCTTCTTATTTTTAATAAGAACCAGGATGAAAGTGGAGGAACCACATTTATCTGTGTCCTTAATTCCTTATTATATACAATAAAGTATGAGGTTACAGAAGTAGATGTATACAGTTCAAACTTCTTTGGTCCAGAATGACCTGGACCTTATATGTTCACAAGATATAAGACAAAACAAAATTCCCATTGTCATGTGCTTAGCTACCATACCATCTACTTGCAAAATAACTTTCGTAGTGCTTAGGAAATCAATTATTCTTTCTTCAGTTTTAGAAGAAATCAACAATATTTTGCACTCTTTATCAACACATCTAAAACTACCCCTACTTTGATTGACCAATAGTTTGTAAGCACTAATGAGGATATGTAACATTCTCACATAATTTTTAAGTAAAAGTTTCATTACTTTAACCTAAAGATTATGATTTTTGTCCTTTTTCCTAAGATAAAAAGACAAAAATGTAAAATAAGTTATAAGGACCCCTAAAAACGTAAGGGAAATGAAACTTAAAGACTTAAATGTGACGTGGAATATACAATCTACTGTAGCATACTGTGGTAAGCCACTGTTATAAAACATATCAACTTGATTGAATCCACTAGAGGTGACTTTTGGGGGGAAAAAAATGAAAAATCTAAGATGAAAATCTCCTGAAGTTTCATATTATAAAAGGGATAAAATACACCAGCCTGACTTGAAAATCAACAGAAATAAATTCTATTAAATAGGTGCAAATTCTAATAGTGCAATTAAGTATGGCTCACCAGATTACAAAACTTTAAGGTAATTCACTATTCTAACTAAAAGCACCCCAGAAAACTGATGTTAAAAGTACATTCCTTACGTATAATGGTTAGAGGAACTGCAAACTAAAGGAAGTTGCACTCCTCTGTTTTTAAAATTTAGACTAATCAACCTCCCTTTACATTTGGCTAACAGGTAAAAAAAAATCTGAAAGATTTAGTTAAGAAAAAAATTCTACAAAACTATGAATGAAACTATTCTAAAATCTATTTAAAATTCTGAAAACACTATGATTGAATCAAGAGAACACAAGAGGAGGTTTCAGAACCAAGTAAAGGACCGTACTTAAGGTATTATCAAGTATACTTGACAATAATACCAAGAATCAGACTTGATAGTGTTCGGATTTTGCAATACTTTAAAACTGCATCTAAAAGACAACTTGCTGATAAATCTTGGCTCGATTTAAATAACCTATCTAAATATCATAAACAGCATCTTAAGCTGATTGGAAAGAAACAGACAAAACTTAAGTAAAATGGGATTCTCTAAAATACTTTTTTGGAATATCCGAGGAGGGCTAAAAACAAAGGAAAAAAAGAACCAAAACAAAAACATGAGAGTACTATGTTTTACCACCATATTCCAAATCACCATGTTGCTCAAGAAGTAAAATTTACTTTACCTCTTCCCTCTACTATTATGTGCTTCATAGCAACAGAATGTGGCAGCTACCCATACAAGTGTTCAAAGGGCATGTGAACGCAACGCTGTGCTACTTCCCTCCAGACAAGTTCTCCAGGGTTAAAATACAGTTCTTTTAAATCCTCGTGTTTCACTTTCCTTTTCACAGAAATCCTGTAGTGACCCTAAAGCACTAAGAGCAGATCCGCTTCTATATCAAGGGGTAAGAAGCACGAGCAACCACTAGGTGCAAAGGAGTTTGAAACGGAGCCCGGTGGAGTGGGAAAGGGGTATTCAGCACGGCTACAGGGGCCAGCCGAGTGTTCGCGCCGGGGTCGCAGACAGAGGACCGCGGCTGCTCCGGCGCCCGCGCCAGGACTTCTCCCACCAAGCCCCCCTGGAAGAGTCTTACCTGCACAGCAAGGGGCGAGCGCGCCGGGCTAGCTCGGCGGAGAAAGCCCCGCTCGCTCTCTCTCCACAGCGGGCCCCTGGGGCCGTTACCTAACTGGTCCCAACTCCAGGCCAAGAGGCCGCGCTTCAAGGGAGGGCGTGCGCTCGGCGGCGACGCCCAAGCCTGGAACCCCGGAGCCCCGGACCCCACAGGGGCCCGCCTCAAACCCCGCCGCGCCCCCGCCGCCGCGCGCCCCCAGGCCCCGCCTCCGCCGCCCAGCCCTCCATCCTCCTCCAGCCACCTCCTGCTCACTGCGGCGCCGCCTCACCTGCCCCAGCGGCCACAGCCGCCGCCGCCCGGGCCTCCCCGCGCCCCGACTCCAGCCCTAGCCGCCCCCCAGCCCCGCGCTGGTGCTCAGCGCGCCCCGCTCCTCGTCACCTGCCCCCGCCCCAAGCGCTACCTTGTAGGAGTCGGTGGCCAGGAGGATGTTGAACTCGGCTTCTGCCGCAGCATTCATCTCGAGCCGGAGGGCAGGGGCCGCGCGCCGCGAGCTCCCCGGCGCGGCTGCGAGGAAGGAGAAAAATGGGCTTCACAGCGCTCCGTTGCTTAAGCCACCGCTCAGTCGGAGGAGGGGGAGAGGTGGGGTAAACGGAGAGAGGGGAGGGGTCAGGGGAGGGCGGGTCCGGGAGCCGTGACGCGGCGTGGGTGACGGCGGCTCGCGTGCTCGCAGTCTGGGAGCTCCGCGGCCTCCCCACCTCTGCTCCCCCGCCCTCACCCCGTCACCCTCTCGGGGCCGAGAAGGGGCGGGACGCGGCCGCGCGTGCGCACTGCGCAGGGGGCGGGGCAGGGAGGAGGACGTGAGGCACGCGCTTTTTCTCCGAGACGCCGGCTCGGGGAACCTGGAGGCTGCGGGGCAGCCCCGGCGCGTGACCCGGGCGCCTGACTAAGTTCCAGTTCCCGGCCCGGCGCGGGAGGGCGGGGCCTGGAGGGGGCGTTCCTAGCCTCGCCCCACCCGCGAGTAGCCGGTTCGCCAGCCCCGGCTGGGACCTTCTGTCCTACCCAGTCCTGGCCGGTTTTCTGAGTGCTCTGAAGTCACGCCACCCGGCTAGGGGGCGAGGAGCCTCCCGCTGCCCATCTCCACGTTCACCACGAGCAGTTACTCACCTTTGTCTCCGGCCTGGATTAAGGATCCAGCCTTTCGCCTCCATCCCACTTGTCCCTCCTGATCCTCCTGACCCTGTCTTTAAAATCCCAGGAGCTGCCTTGAGGAGTGAGGCTGATGGGCCTCTTTCATCTGACGCAGCAACTCTCCTTTCCTCTGGCGGCTCCGTCTACGGCTGAGCTCTTTGATCCTTTGAGGGATGGTTTGACTTTCCCCGAGCAAAGAGCCTGCGTTGGAAGGCGGGGGTTGAATTCAGTCCTCACAGATAATGAGGGGACAAGACCTAATTGAACCAACCGAGTATTGCCGGGAAAGAAAAGGCAAGGGGCCAGGTCTTTGACAGGGTGTGAAACTGACTTTTATCATCGTTATAGTCTTTAAATCCTGGGAAACGAATCGGCACCCCCCAAATAAAGAAGTGTAATGACGTCTGATGACTTCAGCCAAATATAGACCATTCCAAGAAAGACAAGCAGTTCTCATGCATGGTTGCGTTTTTGCATAAAACTAAGATTCTCTTTGTCCTTATGTTTAATAGCTTAAAAATAAATTAACGGTGGCTCACGCCTGTAATCCCAGCATTTTGGGAGGCCGAGGCGGGTGGATCACATGGTCAGGAGTTCAAGAGCAGCCTGGCCAAGATGTTGAAACCCCGTCTCTACTAAAGATACAAAAATTAGCTGGGTGCGGTGGCACGCGCCTGTAATCCCAGCTACTCAGGAGGCTGAGGCAGGAGAATCCCTTGAACCCGGGAGGCGGAGGTTGCAGTGAGCCGAGATTGCACCATTGCACTCCAGCCTGGGTGACAGAGTGAGACTCTGTCTCAAAAAATAAATAAATAAATAAATAAATAAATAAATTGAGGTTTTATCGGATACAAGTAGCCAGGAAAAAGTGATATAGTGAAAACGGTTACAGGATCTTTATAGATTGTCTTTCAAGTTACTAGCAGTCTCATTCTCTCTGGGGCCCGTGATGGTGGTCGTGGTACTGGAACTTGTGAATTGAAATTCATCTCGAAACTGGAGGCATGGCTGAGACTTCTTCAGATAAAGACAACTTCAGTGCGCATTATGTCTTGAAGTCAGCACATATTTTTGCAGTCACCTCCATCTACGCGTAGATAAAATACAGGGCAAATACGGAAGTGGGCGGTATCTCCGGGCACTCACTAATGTAGTAAATAGTAATACAATTAGATTATTTTCAGCAAAAAACAAGAGGGTTTTTATGGGGTTTTTTGGGGGGGGGGGTTGATCTTCCTTGTGTTTACTGGGGAAAATAATTTTTTAACGCACTTAAATTATTTTTGCATATTTGATTTTGGGAGATCTTTTAATATTAGTTGTAAGAGTACAATTCAAAGAAGGAAAAAGATCATTTTTGTCCTTAATTTGGTGCTTTTTTTCTTCATTGAAAATTTATATAACCTAATTTATTTACAGTACAAATTCTTATTTGTTTAGCTTCTTGTATCTGTAACTGACCATTATTCTATGCTGCTTTATGCAGAAAAGAAAGGATTTTGATTACAATGTGGGCTTTGTTTTTGGTAGTATTTTTTTTAAGATGCAAAATTTGATCTTGTAACCTTTGAGTTGCATTTGCAGTTTTAAAATAAAAAGGTCTTATATAAGTGCAAGTGAAAAATATTATTGTATTGACATTGCTTGTTAAAGAGTGAGGCCTGGAGAGAGATCCAAGATGGCCGATTACTAGCAGCTCAGGATTGCAGCTCCCAGTGAAAGCACAGAGAGTGAGTAGACACCACACTTACAACAAATTTTTGCTGCCCACAGACCAGGGCATTCCCAGCGGAGGAGCCCCACAGGTCGCCAACGTGACTCATTCGGCTGGTGCAGCTGTTTTGCAGGTGCCTTGGGCCGGCAGCTCTTGGTGCGCAGTAAACGGGACTGGGTCTCCTTTTGGATGATATTTGGAGCTCTGATAAGGCAGAGCAGTCCATTCAGCTGCTTGAAAAAGGGACTGAGAAGCCAGACCAGAGACACCCAGGCAGAAAAGCACCATGAATTTCAACGCTGCTGTTTTAGCCAGCGTTGTGGGTCGCCGCAGTGAAAATTACATAGATTCCAGAGCTGGGAAGCAACAAGCTGGACATCCACTCAGAGACTTAATTTGAAAGTTGGTAATTACAGAGATGATAGGTGGATAAAACCATAGATGCTAAGAAGCCACTGTAAAAAAACTGAACACACTAAAAATCAGAATGTCTCTCCTGCTACAGAGGACACTAGTTCCTCATTAGTGATGGAACAAGGCCTGATGGAAAACGAGTGTGATGAATTAACAGAGTCAGGCTTCAGAAGGTGCTAATAAGAAACTTCTGTGAGCTTAAAAAATATGTTCTAACCCAGTGCAAAGAAACTAATAACTTTGAAAAAAGGTTTGACGAAATGCTAACGAGAATGGACAATTTAGAGAGGAACATAAACGAATTAATGGAGCCGAAAAACACAATACGAGAAATCCATGAAGTATGCACAAGTCTTAACAGTTGAATTGATCAAGCAGAAGAAAGGATATTAGAGGTGGAAGACCAACTTAATGAAATGAAACGAGAAGATAAGATCAGAGAAAAAAGGATAGAAAGAAATGAGCAAAATCTCCAGGAAATATGGGACTATGTGAAAAGACCTAATTTACGCTTAATAGGTATACCTGAAAGTGATGACGAGAATGAATCCAAGCTGGAAAATATTTTTCAGGATATTATCCAGGAACATATTCCTAAACTAGCAAGCCACGACAATACTCAACTCCAGGCAATACAGAGAACCCCACAAAGATATTCCTCAAGAAGACCAACCCCAAGACACATAATTGTCAGATTTACTCAGATTGAAATAAAGGAGAAAATATTGAGGGCAGCCAGAGAGAGGGGCCAGGTTACCCATAAAGGGAAGCCTATCAGACTCATGGAAGATCTCTCAGTAGAAACTCTACAAGCCAGAAGAGAGTGGGGGTTAATATTTAACATCCTTAAAGAAAAAAACTTTAAACCCAGAATTACATATCCAGCCAAACTAAGTTTTACAACCGAGGGAAAAATAAAATTTTTTGCGAACAAGCAAGAACTCAGAGATTTCATCACCACCAGGCCTGTTTTACAACAACTTCTGAAAGAAGTACTATACACAGAAAGGAGCAGCCAGCATCAGTTATCCTAAAAACTTCCCAAAAAGTAAAAAATATTACAACAATGAAGAATTTACATCAACTAACGGGCAAACAGCTAGTTAGCCTTAAATAACAGTATTAAACTCACATATATCAATATTAAGCCTAAACTTAAATGGATTAAATGCCCCAATCAAAACATACAGTTAGACAAACTGAATAAA
>CAUYQU010024392.1:0-30576 GCA_963574635.1 Cheracebus regulus | reverse complement strand
CACCTGATAACACTATTATCAGCAGGCCGACATTTGTGTTGTCAGGCCGGACATCCTACTTAGCACCTGCCCCCTCCATGCGGGTTCCCCAAACCCACTGCTACATTCCAACCCCAGCCCCCACACTCAGTGCTAAATCATGTTCTCAGCCCTCCCAAAATTCAAAAATCCCGCCAAGGGCCTAACCAATGGCAGTTCGCCAAATCTGGGTCCAGTCTCTCTATGGCCAATACAATTGCCCATGCTTTGTTTCCCCTCTAATCAATCTATTGCCTTCGCCTGCCCACCTGTTGATAGCCCCACAGGGCTACCAATGGCAGCTTGCCAAGTCCAGGTCCAGTCTCTCTATGACCAATGCAGTTGCCTATGCTTTGTTTCCTCACTGACCAATCTATTGCCCTCACTCCCTATAAAACCCCATGCCCAGAACGGCCGGGCGCGTCTTCTCTGGCCCCTCTTCCTTGGACCATAGAACCTCACCCGGGAGCTGAATAAACTGGAATTTAACTTTTCTAATATTGGTCTCAGTTTTCTCACTTTAATTTCAACAATACACCTTACAATAATATCATTATTAGGCTGGGCACAGTGGCTCATGTCTGTAATCCCAGTACTTTAGGAGTTTGAGGTGGGTGGATCACCTGATGTCAGGAGTTAAAGACAATCCTGGCCAACATGGTGAAACCCCATCTCTACTAAAAATACAAAAGTTAGTCAGGCATGGTGGTGGGCCCCTATAATCCCAGATACTCAGGAGGCTGAGGCAGGAGAATAGCTTGAACCTGGGAAGCGGAGGTTGCAGTGAGCTGAGATTGTGCCACTGCACTCCAGCCTGGCCAACAAAGCAAGACTCCTACTCTTAAAAAAAAAAAAAAAAACACTAACCAGTAAGAGGCCTCCGGGCCAAAAATCCTAGCTTACCCACTTATTTAACCTCTGTGTCTCAGTTTCTTTTTTTAATTTTTTTTTTTTTTTTTTTTGAGACAGAGTCTTGCTCTTGTTTCCCAGGCTGGAGTACAACAGCACGATCTCGGCTCACTGCAACCTCCGCCTCCCAGGTTCAAGCGATTCTCATGCCTCAGTCTTCTGAGTAGCTGGGATTACAGGCACCTGCCACCACGAACCTGACTAATTTTTTTTTGCATTTTTAGTAGAGATGGGTTTTCACCATGTGGGCGAGGCTAGCCTGGAACTCCTGACCTCAGGTGATCCACCCGCCTCTGCCTCCCAAAGTGCTGGGATTACAGGTATGAGCTACGGCACCCGGCCTTTTTAAATTTTAAAAACATATATATATATATATATATAAAAGAGATGGAGGGGCCTCACTGTGTTGCACAGGCTGGTCTTGAACTCCTGGGCTCAGTGATCTGCCCGCCTTGGCCTCCCAAAGTGCTGGGATTACAGATGTGAGCCACGTGCCTGGCCCCTCCACTTCTTTTTCTACCTCACAGGGTTGTTTTAAGGAATAAAAGAGTTAGTATATGTAAAGCACTTACAATGGTGCTTAGCACATAATAAGAGCTCAATAAATGTAATTCTATAATTATTACCATTATTAAATAACAACCCAGTGAAGAAAATGAAGCCCTAAAAGTTAGTTTCTGGTTCACGTTCATACTACTAGCAAATGAAAGAGTAAAGGATTGAGCCCAGGTATGTCCAACACTGAAACCCCATTTTACTGCCTGTTCACTTCTTGTTTAGTGTAGTTGAGCTTAAAAATAGGACACCACCCACTTGACAGGATTGTTGTGAAAATTAAAGATAGTGTATTTAGAACCTAGCAGTCTCAGCATATGGCATACATTCAATAAATGGTTAACAGCTGTCATTCTCTGAAGTCCTTTCTAGGCTCAATTTAACATGATTCAAATACTATTTTTAGTAAAGACAAAACTTAGTGCTATAGAACTGCAAGGAACGTCCTCCTTCATAAATACCAATTGAAACGTTTCAATTTTCTGATACTGTTATTTGGAGATAATCTCTAGTCTCAGAAACTCAGAAAGAACTGGCAAGTTAACAGGAAATAAAAGCTAGAAAACAATACCACGCTAGGCTCCAAGTCAACATCAGATCCTGTGCAATTCATCAAACGGTTGGTATGAGAGATACTTACAACCCAGATTAAGTCCTTGTGAATCTGTGCACAGGACTCCAACAATGGAGGGATTCTTCATTCTAATTTCAGGAACACAGATAGTTGAAACAGAAAATGGGAGAAAAAGGATTTGAGTAAGTATAAACATACACGTGTTCTACGTACCAGACATTGTTTAAGTGCTTTAAATCAATGTTTCTCAATCTTTTTTCATTATCATACTCTAAGAAAAAAATTAAGTTCTAATTAATTAATTTAAATAAACCAGTTTCTCTCTCATGAGAGAAAAAACTGTGGTAAGTACTGTTGAGTTTTGGTGGGCCACAAACATTGCAATATCTAGGATGTTTTCACTCTTGTTAAAAATGCATATGTTAGTACTAACTCATTTAAAACAACTGTTGAAAAACTCAAATCTTCTCCTGGAGGGTAAGTGGAAGCTGAGGGACATCGGTGGGAGGCCAGGTGTCTCTGTACCCTTTATACTTTTCCAGTTTCGAATTTTACATAAATACTGCTCGTTCGAAAAATTTAAAGGACGATTTTTATCTACATAAGCACCAAGTAACTGACAGGATACACACAGGAGATAAATGTTTGTTTACACTGCAAGGCTTGACTGTGCACGACTGGCACAACCTTCCCAAAAGTTAACCCGTTTCCTAAAACTGCAGAGCAATCCTGACCATAAAGACGATTTCAAAAACGAGATAAGCAGTTTTGGCCGTAGCCTGGGCCCGGGAGACTCGCTCAAGAGGGGATGTGCGGTACCTGGAAGAATTTTAATTCCGGGTCACCAGCCCCGCCCTGCGGCCCTCGGGTAGGGCTCAGCTCCCTCATCCCTTGTCCTGGGGGTCGTACGACGTCCCCGAGACGCCCTGGCAGGCACTCGCAGCTCGCGCCTTTCGTCCCGCTCAAGTTCCTACGCCACGACTTCAGGACAGGCCAAAGAGGCGCGCACTACTCACGTGTCTTCCAAGTGCTGCTCCAAGGTCGCCTCCATCCCACCCACTGTCCACCCGGGCCCAGAACCCAGCGGCACGCCACGTCCGACCCCACCACAGGCCTCAGTCACTTGACGCGAGCGGGGCGTGGACCGGAACGGCGCCTCCAAAGGGACAAAATTGACGGCGCAACGTCCGCGTTCTTGACTGGAAAACATCACTGCGCTTCCGCCGCACAGAGCCTGGCGAAGGCTTGGGCTGCCCGCGTGGTAACAGTCAGCGGCCCTTGCGGTGACAGTCGGTGACCCGCGCGTGGCTCCCCAATGGAATTATTCACCTCTCAGGAGAGAGGTCTGCAGCGGGCCTCAGTGCCTCAGTTCCTGGCCTGGCATTTTGTGTCAGTGTTTTTTAACCTCTGGACTTTGATTCAACCGACTCTGAGACCTACGGGCCAGACCTTCAGTTTTACAATAACCCAGGGGTCAGACAGGGTCTGATCTAGCCTGTGGGGCAGGTACGAAGGGGACCTCTGGGAGGGGGTCCATAGGCTTGTAGGGGGAAGGACTCACACAAAGGACTAAAGGACTAGATGGAGCGAGGTTCAGCCCCCTAGCTGAGTGTTGGCAAAGTGTCGGGATTTTAACGAAGACATTGGTGCTTATTATGGTGAGGGGACTCAGGACAGTTTAGGGAAAGAGAGTGGCATCTGAGTCCTAACTTGTAAGGAAGACTAGGTAGGACTACTTAAAAATAACTTTGAAAAATTAATTATAAAAGTGGTAAAAATAGAAAACACTTATGGCCCCACTGTCCAAAGATGAGTTTTAACCCCTTTGAGAGTATCCTTTCAGATAGTCGTCTTTGCAAATGGACACTTTTAATGTTTTTTGTTTGCCTTTTTAAAATAATTTCTTGAGGGGACAGGATCTTGCTCTGTCATCCAGGCTGGAGTGCAGTGGCACGATTATAGCTCATTGCAACCCCGACGTCCTGGGTTCGAGCTATCCTCCCCTCTCAGCCTCTTGACTGGCTAGGGCCACAGCCTCGAGCCACCACGTCTGGCTAATTTTTACATTTTTTGTAGAGATGGAGGTCTTGCTGTGTTATCCAGGCTGGTCTCAGACTCCTTGCCTCAAAAGATCCTCCCACTGCAGCTTCTCAAAATGTGATTACAGGCTGACTCACTACACCCAGCATGTTTTTTTTTCTTTTGTAAGCAAAATTGACATATATATTGGAGGTACAATTCTGTATTTGGCCTTCTTCACAGAGTTTAGAATAAATGTCTTTCCATGTCAAGTTTTCAGTTACATCCTTCGTAACAGTTGCAGAATATTCCATTTTATAGCTGTTTCTTAATTGTGGATTAAGGCTGGAGTACAGTGGCACTATCATGGCTTAGTGCAGCCTCAACCATCTAGGTTCAAGGACTTTTCCCACCTCGGCCTTGCCTCTCAAGAAGCTAGTACTACAGGCACACACCACCACACCTAGCTAATTTAAAAAAAAATTGTACAGATGGGGTCTCTGTGTAGCCTAGTCTCAAGTGACCCTCCCACTTGGCCTCCCAAAGTGCTGAGATTGCAGGTGAGCCACTGTACTAGGGACTTTTTTTTTTTTTTTTTTTTTTTTTAGCTGGAGTTTCACTCTTGTTGTCCAGGCTGGAGTACAATGGTGTGGTCTCGACTCACTGCAACCTCCACCTCCCGGGTTCAAGTGATTCTCCTGCCTCAGCCTCCCAAGTAGCTGGGATTATAGGCGCCAGCCACCACTCCCGGCTAACTTTTGTATTTTTAGTAGAGACAGGGTTTCACTATGTTGGCCAGGCTGGTTTCGAACTGCTGACCTCAGGTGATCCATCCACCTCAACCTCCCAAAGTGCTGGGATCACAGGCGTGAGCCACCATGCCCGGCTTGGACATTTGTTTGTTTGTTTGCTTTTGTTCGTTTTAGTTATTACATTGTTGGTTGAATATCCTCATAGCTAAATATTTGTGTACTTTTAAGATTTCTTTATAAGTTATTAGAAATGGATGACGGGGTCAAAGGACATGGTCTTTTTTTTTTTTTTTGAGATGGAGTCTCACTTGGTTGCCCAGGCTGAAGTGCAGTGGCACGATCTTGACTCACTGCAACCTCCACCTCCCAGGTTCAAGCAATTCTCTGTCTCAGCCTCCCAAGCATTTGGGATTACAGGCATGTGCCACCACACCCAGCTAATTTTTATATTTTTAGTAGAAACAGGGTTTCACCATCTTGGCCAGGCTGGTCTTGGACATGGTCTTTTTTAAGACCTTTGATACATACTTACAAATTGCCTCCTGAAAAAGTGGTGCTATTTACATTCAAATTGGTAATCCTCGCCCTCTCTGTGGATAATTCCTTGCACTGTTTCTTCCAACTCTCTCACCTCCAGCATTTACTCACAATCTACCTTCCCATCTGGGGCCCAGCTCCAGAGTTACCCTGGACTAGCATTCAGAATTCCTTTCTATTCCACAGCTGTCATAGTGAAGCCTGCAACTTCCTTAAAATTCCAGATTGTTTATTTCTTTATTTTTTTTGAGATGGAGTCTTGCTCTGTCGCCCAGGCTGGAGTACAGTGTAGCCATCTCAGCTCACAGCAACCTCTGCCTCCCAGTTCAAGTGATTCTCCTGCCCCAGCCTTCCAAAAGTAGCTGGAATTACAGGTACGCACCACCACAGCTGGCTAATTTTTGTAATTTTAGTAGAGATGGCATTTCACCATGTTGGCCAGGCTGGTCTTGAACTCCTGACCTCAAATGATCCTCCCACCTCAGCCTCCCAGAGTGCTGGGATTACAGGCATGAGCCACCGTACCCGACCAAAATTCTAGTTTGAATGTTGTAATTCAGGGGTCTTGGACTACTGCTCAGAGAAATTATTCATGTTAAGTTAGGGGTAACACAATATAGGCCATATAAGTTTTAGAAAAAGCAGTTTAAAACTGAAAAAACAGCATTAGAAAATATAAGTAGTGCCTGGTGCAGTGGCATGTGCCTGTAATCCCAGCTACTCAGGAGACTGAGGCAGGAGTATCCCTTGAGCCCAGGAGTTCAAGTGTAGCCTGGGCAACATAGTCTAGTAGCCACATTTAAAAAAGTAAAACAGGGCTGGGCGCAGTGGGTCACGCCTGTAATCCTAGGGAGGATTTGGGAGGCCAAGGTGGGTGGATCACTTGAAGTCAGGAGTCCAAGACCAGCCTGGCTAACATGGCGAAACCTCATCTCTACTAAAAATACAAAAATTAGCCAGGCATGGTGGCACATACCTGTAGTCCCAGCTGCTCGGGAGGCTGAGGGGGGAGGATCGCTTGAGTCTGGGAGGCAGAGGTTGCAGTTTGTTGCGCCACTGCAATAGAGTGAGACTCTGTCTCAAAAAAAAAGTAAAACAGGTGAAGTTAATTTAATAACATTTTATTTATTCAAACAATATATTCAAAATATTATTATTCAACATGTGATCAATAAAATACTAATGAGACATTTTACATCTTTTCTCCTGTACTGTCTTCAGAATCCAGGGTATGTTTTTCAGTTAGCAGCGCATTTCAATTCAGACGAGCCACATTTCAAGTGCTCAGTAGCCACCTGTGGCTAGTGACCACGAAGCTCCAGGATATCTCAGATTATCTCAAAGCTAGATCAGTGATTAAAGGATTCTCAGGCCAGGCATGGTGGTTTAAGCCTGTAATCCCAGCACTTTGGGAGGCCTACCTGGGCGGATGGCTTGAGCCTAGGAGTTTGAGACCAGCCTAGCCAACGTGGGGAGACCCTGTCTCTACAAAAAACACAAAAATTAGCTGGGCATGGTGATGCACACCTGTGGTCGCAAGTATTTTGCCTGAGACAGGAGGATCACTTGAACCCTGGAGGTCCAGGCTGCAGTGAGCTGAGATTGTGCCACTGCACTCCAGCCTGAGTGACAGAAGGAGACCCTGTCTCAAAAAAGAAAAAAAAAAGGATTGTCAGAAAGGCTGGTGATTACTTTTTAAGCTATAAGGAAGACCTTTAAAGTAGGAAGAGAATGACAGCTGGCTCACACGTCCTTGCCACTTGAGAGGTGAGAGAGCAGGCCACTCCTTACCACCCACTCTTTCTCTGCCCGGCTGCTGTCTTGCCCCTCTGCAGGGAGACAGTGGGAGAGGAATAGCATATATTAATTGGGCAAGTGCTAGGGGGCCGGGGTGATGATTGGAAAAAGTGTTTGACCCCTAATTGCTTTCTGCTTTCTTTAGCTTGTGGGGTATTTAACAATTCTTTATTCTTAGTTTTGAGTGCCGGCAACCATTCCTGGGGTGACAGGAAAAGTTCCATGACATCCATGTTACAGCATTTGTTTCACTGTATTGTAATTTAATGTTTACTTTTGAGAGAGTTCATTCTTTTCTCTTTTTAATTCTTGGTCTTTTTTTTTTTTCAGAGAGGGTCTTACTCTATCACTCAGGCTGGAGTGCAGTGGCACAGTCTTGGCTCACTGCAACCTCCACCTCTTGAGCTCGTGATTCAGCCTCCTGAGTAGCTGGGAATACAACACCTTGCCTGGCTAATTTTTTTCATATTTTTTGTAGAGATGGGGTTTCGCCATGTTACCAGGCTGGTCTCGAACTTCTGGGCTCAAGCAATCTGCTCGCCTTGGCCTCACAAAATGCTGGGATTACAGGCATGCGCTACAGCGCCCAGCCCTTAGGTTTACTTTTCATAGACAGGAAGAGTGTCTTCATCTCTGCATACCTAGTGCAACAGAGCATGATAAGAACTCAATAAATATTTATGGAAGAGTCTTGATAATTGATGTCTTTTGAGAAAGGAACTCTATGGTTACTTTTACTCTGAGGTAAAGAAATTTAGGTCCTGAACTCTCACCACTTTCTCCTCTTCTTTCTCCCCTCTTTCATAAATGAGTTCTTGGAAAATTAAAATGCCAGGAGGGCCCAGCAGAGAATACCCAAGCCCACATGTCCTGATGGGAAGTGGGGGATAAGGAGAGAGGGGAACACAGACCCTGCACGCCATCTCACTGCTGCTGGCCCAGGGGACCCGAACTCCTCTTCTTGACCCATCAGGAATGGAATCCTCCTGAGGGTCTGTTTAAGAAGCACAGCTCTGATAGAAAGGCTAACTTTCCTCTGGGTACAGAGGGCTCTGCTACCCCAGGGCTGCCACACTGGGCTGAGTCACTTTCAAATGCTTAGAGTCATGGGCTTTCAGTGGAATGAGCCCTCATGTGCCACCAGGGAGCACCAAGGCCACAGAAAAACCCTACTCAGATGGAGGGTTCTGGGGTGAGGGAAAGGAATCCATGGGTCTGTGGAGCTGGCAGAGCATGGGTGAGGATAGCATTATCCAAGGCTGGTGGCCTTGGAGTCAGATATAAATTGGGATCCTGGCTTGGCCACTGACTATCCATGGGACCTTTGAGCCTCAGGGGCTCATTTGTGATGTGGGGGTACCATTATCTGCCTCATCAAGTTGCAAGGAGGTTATATGAGATACTTTATGTAAGAGGGACTGGTGGATTGTGGAAGTCAATAAATAAGTTTTGTTAAATCTGAGTAAGAAGACCTGTTTGTTTCCTCAAGTTGCTTATAATCTAGACGAGGAGACACCTCAGATGGAGGGTGTCTGAGAGAATAACTAATAGTTCAGTGAAGATAAGAGCCAAATGATTCGCACAGACCTCAAGTGGTCTAGCATTTATGGGAGAGGGGGACTGCAGGGCTAGATTTACAGACCTGCTTTATAAAGCTATGTTAAATGAGATCAGTATATTTTATTCTTTTTATTAGACCTTTCTATAGCATAAAAATGATAAAATACAGCAAGAAAAAAAAGTCACCTGAAATTCTAGTCCTAACCCTAATATGAATGTGAAGGAGCTGGGCTAGAATAGAATGGGGTAGAATTTGCATAAGATGGAAATGGGGACAGGCCTGTCAAGGGATCATGAGAGTCTTGCTGGCTAAAGCATCTCACTGCATTCATGCTGCAGCACAGGACCCGGATGTGGAACAGGTTGGGGACACAGCCCTGCCTTCTAACAGTGGACTCCATCTGAGAGCTGAGGCGTAGATTCAAAGCCTAACTCCTAGTAGCAATGGTAGTAATATCAGCAGTTCATATACATGGAGTGACAATGGCATGCCAGGCAATTCATAGGGCCTCTTGGTCCTCATAGCATTTTTGAAGTAGCTAACATCACTATCCCCCTTTTACAGTTAAAAAACAAAACAAAAAATCCAAAGCAAAAACAACAAAACCCTGAGGCTCTGAAGATAAATATTTGCTCAATATCACCATGCTTGTAAGTGGTAGAGCCTGTTCATTAACCTTCCCATGACACTACTTCAATTTCTGTCACTTCATCAATGACACAACCCAAGGACTGTCGGGATTTAGCGGTCCAATCTAGATGTCTAATTCTACAGAGAAGAAATCCGAGGCTCAGAGAGGGGAAGGGACCTAATTTGGACCTTTAACTTCTGATTCTTAACTTTCTGGTGTTCCAACTATATTGTACTACAAGAGGCTGCCTTAGAGCTTTCTTTAAACCAGCTTCAGAGATACTCACTGTTATGGGTTGAATTATGTCTCCCCAAAATTCATATGTCAAAGTAGTGACACCCAGTACCTCAAAATGTGACCATATTTGGAGATAGGACCTTTATAGAGGTAATCAAGTGAAAATGAGGTTGTTAGGTTGGGCCTTAGTCCACTGTGGCTGATGTCCTCATAAAAATGGGGAATTTGGACACAGATGTACGTAGAGGGAAGACGATGTGAAAAGACATAAAGAACAGATAGTCAGGCTGGGGGCAGTGGCTCACGCCTGTAATCTCATCACTTTGGGAGGCTGAAGCAGGTGGATCACCTGAGTCGAGTTCAAGACCAGCCTGACCAACATGGAGAAACTCCGTCTCTACTAAGCCAGGCGTGGTGGCACATGCCTGTAATCCCACCTACTCAGGAGGCTGAGGCAGGAGAATCACTTGAACCCAGGAGGTGGAGGTTCCAGTGAGCCAAAATGGCGCCATTGTACAAGAGTAAAACTATGTCACACACAAAAAAAACAGTCATCTATAGCCAAGGCCTGGAACAGATCCTTCCCTAACAGCCCTCAGAAGGAAGCAAACTTGCTGACACCATGACTTTGGGCTTCTACCCTCCAGCACTGTGAGACAATGAATTCATGTTGGTCAAGCCACCCAGTTTGTTATGGCAGCCCTAGGAAACCTTTGTGGGTGTATACGCTTACATTTCCATAAAAACTACAAGTCAAAAATATCACAGACTTTTGGCAGCCCTTCATTAATAGAAGCACTGATTGGGAGAATCACCCACCCCGAGGCAAAAGGATAGAGCAAACGATCTTTCCAGCTTGCTCCCAACCTTGATCTTTGGCAAAGATATTTTTCTTTCACTGGACATTGGCCAACAGTGGTGTCATGACTTATTTGACTGTGACCTTCTGGAGTCTGTTTTTCATCTCTGAGCTTGACCTATAGAAGAAGCTCAATAAATGTGTGTAGAGGGGATGAGTGGGAAAATCAGCTCCCAGCCATTCCCATTCAAGCCTCTCCAAGCAATAGTGGGGCAGGGAAGCAGGGTATGTTAGGCCTGTCAGTGGATAGAAGTTGAAGTTGGACACTGTCTCCTAAAGTTTAATTCTGGAAGACACAAGCAAAATACATTTTAGTTGACTCAGGATGGGCTAGAGAAGTTCCAGTACAGGAAACTATTTTCCTGCTGCTTTATTAATTTTGCTACTGAGGATAAATGAGACGCAGACTTTCATATCCAAGTCTTCATTAGATGCCCAGTTAATGCAGCCATGACAAATGGGAATGAAGCCCTTATGAATAAAAAAAAGATCAACCCAGTATAAAAAATCACAGACCAGAGAAATGAAAATTTAGAGGAGCTGATAAAATACCCTATCCTTAATTAGACTGTCGGCATACACATCAAATCAGCCTTAATGCCAAGATTTATTGGCCTTGGAATTGGGTAAATGAAATAAATGCTTCCAAATGAATGGAAAAGAAATTACCTGTATTGAAACGTATTTGGGATGCAGGCCTGTGCACTGAGGATTTTAGTCAAACTCAGGCTGGCAGCTTCTTTGCTCTGTATCCATTTCTATCCCGTGTTCCCAAGTGGGTTTCAGAGACCCTCTTTGTGGGGTAACAATATGTACAATTGTCAACTCTCTCTGCCGTTGTCCTGGAAAAATCCTTCTTGGACAGTGAAATATTTTTGTCTTTATTTTACCATCTCCAGATTAGAAGGGTGTTACTGATTCTTACCTCAGAGAAGAGAATGTTGTGCAGACAAAATGACCTGCTTAGAGTTCTGGCCACCCCAGCATGGAGAGCAGAGCACAAAGATTTCTTCCGGACTCCCACATTCTCCCCTGGAATCCAAGAGCTTGTGTACTGTCGCAGCACCTTATTACCCTCCTGTAAGCCACTGGACAAATCCTCTGATGCCTTGATACCTCAGTTTTTTCCCACTCTAAATGAGAAGATAAATTCACTGTAAACAGTACTTACCTTGCAGTGTTGTGAGAATTTCATGAGACAATGCAATATGATGCTCCTAGCACAGTTCCTGGCACCATGGTTAGCACTGAACAGATGAAAGCTGTTGTCATTAGGATCTCAAGAAATGGCAGCTGAGGCAAATTTGGATTAGACTGCATTCAGCATTCTTAGCTGTAAGCAACAGAAGCTGACTGTGGCTTACAGAGTAGGAAAGGAAGTTATTAAATGACATTGGGTAGCTTGTGGAACTGGGAGGGCTGGAGAGCTCAGTTTAAGTTTCTAGTGACAGAGCTTCAAATCATACATGAGGAAAATGCCCCTGCCACTTCTGCCCCTGGCATGACCACACACACATAACTGCCAGCAGTACCAGGGCCCCTCTGCAGGAGGAACGCAATCCTTCAATCACTGCTCCCCCTGAAGCCAGACGCCTCTGCTGCTGCCCTTCCCAGCAAAGTGCAATTTCCCCACAGCCTCTGGATTGAAGTCTTGTGTAGATAAACTTGACTGATGGAGCCTGGATCATACACCTGGCTTTAGTTGTAAAGGACGCTGGAGAGAAAATGTTCTGCTGTCTATAACTGTCTTGAAAGTGGCCTGCACATAGCAAAGCCATTCAGAAGCAGTGAGCAGCATGAAAGCATTCTGTCTCCTCCAGAGGGATGCTTGCTTTGCGTGAGGGAGAACTCTTGCTCCCAGAGTTTGAGACCAGCAGGGGCATTTTCCTCATGTGTGATTTGAAGCTTTGTCACTAGAAGCTTAGACTGAGTAGGACACCTCTGAGTGTCCTACCTGAGTTCTCCCTCATGCAAAGCAAGAATCCCTCTAGAGCGATTGACACCACAGCCTCTTCCATAATGCCTCCGAGCAAATTTATTGGGCAGCATTTCACTCCTTGGCAAAGGGGAGGGGCATGCATTCTACCTTCTCTCCTGCATGAGCCTATTCTAATAGGGAATTTTGGAGTGTTGATCATTTTACTTCAATGTCCTAGAGATAAGGGTCATAATAAAGCATCTCGGAGTCTGCACATGTGCCAGCTTCATGTTCAGCCTCACTGTAGATCCACAGTTCCATTTCTTTATGGATCCCTTACCCCTAGTTTGCCAAATTCTATGCTAGTAGCAATAATAATTCAGACAAGGCTTCCTTATTCAAGGAGCTTGTGCTCTATATAGTTAATAAACTAGAGATAATAAAACCCAACTTGGATTTTGGGTAAGAGAAACTTTTCAGACCAATGATCATTACCAATAATAGCCTCCGTACATGGCCCTGCCTGGAGCTTGAGGCCTGCACTGCTGTTTCCAGGCACCACGTTGTTTTTAATTTTTTTTTTTTTTTAGAGATGTGGCCTCACTCTGTTGCCCAGGCTGGTCTTGAACTCCTGGCTGCAAGTGATCCTCCTACTTTGGCCTCCCAAACTGCTGGGATTATAGATATGAGCCACCATGGCTGGCCAACAGGCACCAAATTCTAGGAGAGGATTTGAGTAGGGTAGGCATCTGTCTCTCCCTATTCCTTTCATGGACAGAGCTCTCTTGGGAGGGAGAAAAAGAGAGGGAGAGGAAGGAGGGTGAATAGAGAAGCACCAAACCTCAGAGTCAAGGCCTTTTTAAAGCTCAGTGTCTTGTCTACCCTTCGTGGTACCTAAAAGCATCTGGCTCATAGAAGGTGTTCAGTGAATGATTGTTCATTAGTGAAGGAATTCCCTTTGGAAATCTCATAGGAAACTGACTCTCTCCAACCCTTCACCTGTGCCTTATTCCAGCTCCCAAGGAGGCCACAGAAACCAGGGCAATCACAACTGTCAACAGCAACGAAGGCAGCAGACACTTTCTGATTTACTTGACTGCTATGGATCCCACCTCTGTCCATGCCTCAGTTTAATATCTGTAAGCTTGGTCAGTATCTCACTCAAGAACATTGCATTTACTCTGGTACTTAAAGATGAAAAATCAACGTTTACAAAGCAGATCCATTGTCAACCTAAATAACAAGAGAGTCTCTCTAAAAGAAAAAAAATATTTATTTGAGAATAGAGCATTGTAATAGGAATACGCATGCCTTAGTAATGTGTGTGTTCAGGAAGGTAAAGGAAGACAAAGGTTTTTAATGAGAAAAAAATGAGGAGGATTACATAATTGTTTTGAAATAATTATCCTTGGCTATAAAGATCAGTAACAAGGGTGATGCCGCCCAAGGTTGGACAGGCAGTTGCTAGGCAAATGTCTCTGCAGAAGTCTTTTTTGCATAAGGTTGTAATGGCCTTTGTGCGAGGTTGTGGCTTTTGCAGTCTTTTGCAATAGCTTTTGTCACCAGGCATACAAGCATGAGAATACTCTCCTCATGGCCTTCCCTGGCTCTATTTGTCAGGGGTTTCATATTAGTGATTCCACTTTGATTCTGACAACTTTCACACATTCATACACATTATATCATTTAGTCTCACAGTCATTTCATGACTCTTTCCCCGTTTTGTGAATGAAGTAACTGAGGACTGAAGAGGTCAACTAATTGGTCAAGGTCATAGAATTTGAAATGTTCATTGTCTTGGGTCTCTAACACTGAAGCTGACCATTCTCCCAGGTAATGTTGACTGAGTCGGGCCAGGTCAGTCGGCTCCTCTGCAACTGTGTCTCCTCAACTAGTTTGAACAACACAGGTCTGTCAGCCAGTCCCCTAAAGTGATCAAGGGTTGCCTTCTCCCCATTTCCCCTCAGCAACAGGAGGACTTGTCCAGCTGCCTTCAGACACCACACAGTACATCAATTACCACATTAATTCTGGACCATCAGTATTTTCCCCCAGGAGAAAGTCAGAGGCAAGCAGACTAATGTCTCATTGATATTTTCAATTGCCAAAGGGGAAGTGAGGATGAATCTAATCCCATCTGTCAAGGTGGAGAAGGGCTCATCTGAAAGCAGCATAGATTACTTTAAGGAGATGACAGTTTATCACTCTCTGGACAAGGGAATATGAAATGAGGACTAACCTCCTTTATGAGTTGGTGAAAGCATTGATCAGCAAAGACAATGTCTGGGGAAATGAGCAGCAAGTTCTCTGACCCATTTTCTACTTTTTATTTCCCTAAGACTTTATGTTTTATATATATATACACACACCCACATAAACAAGACAGAATTCACCTCCTGCCCTTCAAGAAATAGTTAACATTTTTTGAGGATTAATCATTGCCAGGCTCTGTATTCCATGTTTTATATTTACTATCCAGAAGCCTTAAATATTAAACGAGGTAGGTGTTATTATTAGAACCTTTGTACAGATATGGAAACTGAGGTGTATAGAGGTTGACTTGCCTGAGGTGACCCAGCTAGTGAAGGATGAAATGAAATGCAGTCCGGCCAGCCCTGCGCCTGCTGTCAGTCACACGCAGTACATGCAGATCAATCAGCCTGGAAAGCCTCCTAGATAGCCCTGCTTAGAGACCACTGTGCCTTCTCGTCACTCACTCTGTCCTCGGTCAGCCCCTTAGGGAGATTTGCTGACCCCAGGAGTATGTGCCTTTTACAGGTTGTAGAGGCTGAGCTGCAGCTCAGGGGCTGGAATGCCTGGGGGCCTCAGATAGGGTGTCTGGAGATCTGAGGCTCAAGGAGGGGTGAAGGGGGTGCTGAAGCTGAGGGCTGTGGGTCTTGCCAGCATGCGGGGCTCACTGAGCTGAGGTGCCTCTCAGTTACTTCTGTGTGTGACTTTCTGGTGGAGGAGAGGTAAGGACAGTGATGGGCTCTAGACCCTCAGAAACCGGGACATCCAGCATGTCCAGCCACAGTATGGGCTGCCCTGGCTGCTAAGAGTGTCAGAAAATGCCATAGTCATGGGTTAGGAAGGCCTGGGGACCACAACAATGTGAGTTCAAAAACCCAAGAAGGAATGTGCATATCTGAGGTGCTCAGAATGCAAGTGTCAGCGTTCAGTTCTGGCTCTGCTTTAGCCAGGGACAGAAGCAACATCTACAGTAAAGAACGGAAGGAGAGGGCTTTGCTGCCAGCCCCAGCCAGGGACGCACGTGGTCAAAGCAAAGGTCACTCCAGGGCTGCAGGTTTTAGCCTCTATGGCCAGAAACAAGCTTCCCAATTAATATTACTTTGGATCGGACAGAGATGGCTGCTCTGTCTCAGGCGCATTTGCTGTTGATCCCCGTGATTGATGCTGGTAACATTAAGAATCTGTCAGGGAGATATTTCACGAATGTCTCATGTGGTGAGATGATACAGCCAGAAAATGCAATTCCCTCGCTCAGGCAGAATCGGAGATGACCCAAAGTGCTGATGGAAAGGCCCAGGCCCTTTCCAGCCTCTGGTGGGGTTGGGGAAGCAGGCGAGGTGGGGATTGGGTGGGGCTGGGCTGGCATGGAGCTGTAGTGGGGATGTGTCATGAAGGGCTTTGAAGAGAAACAGTATGTGAGAGAAGTAAGAAGCTTTTCTCTGGATTTCCTCATGTAGAGTGATCACATCTGTGTAGGCCATAAAGGAGTCCAGGGAATTTCACCTCAAAATGTTGAAACCACCTGTGCACAGGTTATAACAGTGAGAGAAGCCTCACATGGCTGACTCTATCTTGCTTCTGGCCTCACAGGCTGGCCGTCCTCACTGATTCCTCGGCATAGGCCCAGCTAACCTTGGGAGGAATTTATGGTTTAACTTTGAAGCCAGGATGATAATAGGCCCTCCCTGAAACTGACCCCCTTCTTGTTCAGGGACTGAAACTGGCTTTGTAAAACTAATGAAAGGCCACAAAATTAGGATTATGGAACGGGCCTGAACTCTGATAAGATGTGGGCATAGCTTGCCTTTCTGTAGTCATTTATTGCACTGGCATTCACAAGATTTGTAATTTCCCCAATTAGTCCCATAGATAACATCACTATTGTAGAACCTCAGATTGGTCTTTTGAGATGTTTTTCAGACTTTTGTATTCTGATGGCTGACTCCACCCAGACGCATGACTCATGACTCAACCTGTCCTGTGGCTCTTACTTAGAGTCTGATTCAGCACCAGAGGACCGTTTTCCACACTCCTATCTATGCTTTCATCCCCAACCAATTGGCACCACCCATTCCCTAGCCCCCGCCCACCAAATTGATATCCATAAAAACCCTAGCCTCTGAGTTCTCAGAGAAACGACTGAAGTAATGAACTCCTGTCTTCTGTGTGGCTAGCCTTGTGTTAATTAAACTCTTTCTTAGGGCAGTACTGCTCTCAGTGAATCAGCTCTATCCGTGCAGTGGGCAAGAAGAACCCATTGGGTGACTACAATATGGCACTTTGGTAAGTTGATTATTTTAAGTTAGAAGCCTTTGATGCTGGAAGAAGCTTTATTCTGTTATTTTCTTATCTACCACCAGACTGGATCTGCAAAGAGAACACAATGGCCTTCCATTCCCTTCCTGAAATCTTATTATCTATGGCAGAAAAGAAGACTGGGGAATGTAATACGCCTGAATGGACTCTCCAACACATTCAAATTCTAAAGAGTCATTTGCAAGTTAATTTATGTATTCTACACCCATTCGTTCTCCCACTCCCCTGTGAGGAAGGGTATGTAAGTTTCTGTCTGGATCTCATTAGATGACTGTGTGATCGTGCTTTTGTGATCCCCACCCCACATGTTAAATAAATTTTGTGTGCCTTTTTCTTTTATTAATCTGCCTTTTGTTAGGGCATTTTCAGTGAACCTTCAGAAGGCAAAGCAGAAGCTTTCCTTCTTTGACTCTACAGCCATTAGACATGATTAAGACACACAATAATTAAAGTAAATGAGAAGAAAAACATTCTTTCTGCTGTCTCCAGGGTTTGAAATGTCTGCCCCAAACTTCCATTTCTATCTACCAAAAGTTCATGCAGCAATCATAAGGCTGATCTCAAAAGTGAAAAGTTTTTTGAATCCCCCAGTTAGAAATGATCTTTACCCTGATTCCCTTAAGGCTTTGTATATTACTGTAAAATAATTCAAACATTTAAAATATACCTCCTTCAAATATAAAATGAACACATGCCAAAGACTTAGCAACTCATGAATGAGGGAACTAATAACATAGTTAAGCTAATTCAAAGAGCATTTTGAGGACGTGAATATTTATGGTCATTTAAAAGGAAATGTTAAAATTTCTAGGTTAAAAGAAAAACTTGCCATTGCACATGTGGTCAAATGATTTTTGACAAGGGTGCCAACACTATTCTATGGGGAAAAGACAGTCTTTTCAATAAATTGTGTTGGGAAAACTAGATATCCAAGTTCAAAAGAATGAACCCTTACCTTACCTTCCACCATATACAAAAATTAACTCAAAATCCATCAAAGACTTAAACATAAGAGCTAAAACTATAAAATTCTTAGAAGAAAACATAAGGGAGAACGTCCATGGCATTATATTTGACAATGACTTTTTTTTTTTGAGACAAGGTTTCACTTTTTCACCCTGGCTGGAGTATAGTGCAGTGGCACAATTTCAGTCCATTGCAACCTCTACCTTTCAGGTTCAAGCGATCCCCTTACCTTAGCCTCCTGAGTACTGGAACTACAGGTATGCACCACCACGCACAACTAATTTTTGTATTTTTGTACAGTGTTTTGTCATGTTGCCCAGGCTGGTCTCGAACTCCTGAAGCGATCCACCTTCCTCAGCCTCCCAAAGTGTTGGGATTACAGGCTGGAGCCACTGTGCCCAGTGCTGACCCCCTAATTTTTAAACAAAGCTTCTCTTGCATAATCAATTGCAAATCAGAAGATCTTTGAATCTGTATCTACAGTCTGCAAGCCGCCTATTCAAGACATCCCGCCCTTTTAAACTTAAGCCAATGTGTAACCTCCTGGCGATCCATTAATTTATGATTTTGCCTGTAGCTTCTGCTGTTCTGAAACTGATGCCTGCCTTTAAAAATCCTTGCCTGCAAGCTACTGGGGAGGCTAGATTTTGAGCGCTTAGCTATCTGGTCTTCCTTACTTAGTGCTCTGCAATAAACACCTTCCTTTCTATTACCACAAAATCCTGGGTGTGAGTATCTGGCTTTACTGTGCTAGGTGAGCAGACCCCAGTTTGGTTCTGTTACAAGTCCTTGCTCCATCTCACTTGCTACAACATGAATGAAACTTGAGGATGTTATGCAAGATGAAATAAGCCAGTCACAAAAAGACAAATACTGTATGATTCCACTTATATGAGGTACTTACAATAGACAAAATCATAGAGACAGAAGGTAGAATGATGGTTGCCAGGGGTTTAGGAAAGACAATACAGGGAGTTATTGTTTAATGGGTGAGGAGTTTCAGTTCTGCAAGATGAAAAGTGTTCTGGAGATGGATGGTGGTGGTGGTTGCATGACAATGTGAATGTACTTAATGCCACTGAACTGTTCTTAACCCCACAACCCCACTTAAACATGGTTAAGATGGGTCGGGTGCGGGTACTCATGCCTGTAATTCCAGCTCTTTGAAAGGCTGAGGTGGGCAGATCACCAGGTCAGGAGTTCAAGACCAGTCTGACCAACATGACAAAACCCCGCCTCTACTAAAAATACAAAAATTAGCCAGGTATGGGGGCATGTGCCTGTAATCCCAGCTACTCGGGCGGCTGAGGCAGGAGAATTGCTTGAACCCGGGATGGATGCAGAGGTTGCAGTGAGCCGAGACTGCACTGCTGTACTCCAGCCTGGACAACAAAACAAGACTCCATCTCAAAAAAAAAAAAAATAGATAAGATGGTAAATGTTGTACCAATTAAAAACAAAGCTGGTTAATGCCCTACAGGGCAATTAAAACATCATAATATTTGGTGTTATCTTTTTTATTAGATAGAAATAATTTATGTTTACTGGATAAGATCTATAAGTTAACATGTAACTTCACAGTCTGAGCTCTTAATGAATAATATAGCCAAGTCACAGGGAGATACTTTCCCTGAGGTAATTAAGCAATCCTTGGGTAGGCTTGTGAAGAAATGGCCAAAATGACATTGGAAGGACATGCTGTTCTCTCTTGGCCTTTTTTTCCAGGGTTTGGACTATAAATATTTTTTAACATCACAGAAATTTTTTATGCCCTGGTTTCTTAATGGCAGAGACTGTGTCTTTTTCATCTTTGCCCCTCTCCATACGCTCTGGTTTGTACAATAGAAATGAAGAAGGAGCCATATGTGACATAGAGCAGGTTGGGAGCAGCAGACCTGCCTGCTCATTGTTTCTGTGACCTTGACCCATCCTGTAATGTCCCCAGGACTTGTTCTTCTCATCCATCAGTGGTGAGATTGCATCTAAATCCTGGGTGCTGTGCTGGGCTCAGGGATGCTGTCTAATGTCTGGGTTTCCTTCTAGTTTGCTCTAATTACCCACATGAAAAAGAAGCGACTCAAGGCAAACACATAAATGTAATGGATAATGAATAAATAGCATTTTTTTCTTGCTTTCCTTGGAAAAACTGCCCTGGATGCTATGTGAAGCCTGCAGCCCTTGCTCCCGGGCTGGGAGGTGGCGAGGATTTGTGTTTTGTAGCTCTGCTAGATAAGGAACAGCTGTTCACTGGTGGCAGGACTGATGTCTCCCAGGGTCCGGGGGCTCTGGGTCAGCAGGTGTCAGAGGGGAAGGAAGCTGGTATCCAAGTCTGCCTTTGAGGAAGGAGTAAATTACTATCTTATTATGAATTCATGAGCCACTCATTGCTGTTTTCAATTAATTTCTGGATAAATCTGGTTGTTCCTCTTCTTATTTTCCTTAGGACAGTCGGTGTCCTGGTGATCAACTGGAGCTCTGGGGAGCTGTTGCTGAAATTAACTTGAGTGTTTTGGAGAGAGATTTACACGGCAGAGTGGAGCCAGGGCTGCTCTTTTGGCAGGCGCTGCTGTGCCACTGTGGAGGCGCCCCTGCTTTTCCCATGCTGTGCAGTGTCCTCAAAGGCTTTTGGAGCCATGCCCAGGCTCAGCCCCCCTGGTGCCCCTGTGTCTGTTGTGCCACTGACCAGCTACTTCACTTGGCCATGGGTCTCACCAGCTTGCAGACAAACCCGTCCATCCACCCCTCCCAGCCCAGCTTGGCCCACTTGCAAGCACTTACAGAGAGTTTCAGAAGGAACAGTGTCTGCCATCTGTGTTTGGAGACTGTGCCCCCAGACTCTTGAGCTTACATTAGTCATGGCCACCGACAGGGCTGCAGTCCTGCCCACTGGCGTCCCAAAGGTCTCTGGTGTTTGTTTTCCACGCTGCATGCCTGGGTTGGGGGATGGCGGGAGGGGTACAGGTTGTTGGAGTACCTCCAGCCAGGCCGTTTCCTTGGTTCTCTGGACTGCTTTGCTTCCTCTCTAGATCAGCAGTCTTGGCAGAGAAAACCAAAAATCTCCTCACCCCACTACCATCTTTTGCTGACTGCTAAGCATCCCTGCTCTGAAAACATAACCACCATAAAAACAATAGTCTTGTCTTCTTTGTTCTAAGGATATACTATTTAGGTGATTTAAGGGGAGTAAACAGGCCCAGAGAAATTAAATAATTTGTCTAAGGGTACCAGCTAATAAGGGACAGAATGAGAATCTGAGCTCAGTTCTAAATGATCCCAACACTCATGCCCTTTTTTTTTTCTTTGAGATGGAGTCTCTCTTTGTTGCCCAGGCTGGAGTGCAGTGGTGTGATCTTGGCTTACTGCAACCTCCGCCTTCTAGGTTCAAGTGATTCTCCTGACTCAGCCTCCCAAGTACCTGGGATTACAGGCACACACCACCATGCCTGGCTAATTTTTTGTATTTTTAGTAGAGATGGGGTTTCACCGTGTTAGCCAGGATGGTCTCAATCTCTTGACCTCGTGATCCACCCTCCTCAGCCTCCCAAAGTGCTGGGATTACAGGTATGAGCAACTGCACCCAGCCTCGTGCTCTTTTTTAGTCACCTTTATAATTATTTTTAAATAACATTTAATTAATTTTCTATTATAAAAGGAACATATGCTCAAACAAAAAACTTAGAAAACATAAAAGTGTATGAAGACAAAACAACATAACCCCCAGTATTAGCAATGCCAACTTGCCAAGAAAAGAATGTTAATATTTTATTTTTTTTTTCTTTTCAATCTTTATTCTCTGTGCACACACATACACACAGGCAAAGTGGATTCACATTATGTATTCTTTTTTGTTTCTAGCATTTTCCACTTAGTAGTCTAATATTACTATTTCCTGATATCAGTAAATGATCTTCAATCCCATGCTTAACTCTTCTGTCCAAGGCACGTTCTGCCCAATTTTGTTTTCTCCCGTGTCTGGTTGAATGCCTCTTTTCTGGCCTGCATCTCAGGGGGACACTAAAGTCTCTTTTCCAAAAGAAGTTCTATTCAGGGGGTAGCTGTTGTGTTGTTCAAGGCCCATCCTGGGTTGGGGAGCGAGCAGGAGAAACAGAGAGAGAGAGAAGGACCACCCCTACCTGACTAGAGTGCCCTTTGTAGAAGGATGCCCCAAAGGCTGCTTGGCCCCTTCACCGCCATAGTTGATCTAGGACTAGCAGGAGCTGTGTGGAGGAAGAGGCCATCCCCTTTTGAATGGCTGTCCCCTTGCAGCCACCTCAGTCCCTGCTTCCTGAAGGGAATCAGTTACTAGGCTCTGGGAGACAATTTTCTTTTCTTTCTTTCTTCTTTTTTTTTTTTTTTGAGATAGAGTTTCACTCTTGTTGCCCAGGCTGGAGTGAAATGATGTGATTTCGGCTCACCACAACCTCCGCCTGGGAGACTGTTTTCAAAATGAACTTCCATAGATGTGAACGGAACCATTGACCTAGAGATCTGATGGTGATAGATCTTATTTTGCTCAGAGCTAAAAAGAACCACTTTGAGAGGGCAAACATTGAGGAAAAAAAAGACTATTTCATTGTTTGGGGAAATCCTGTGAGCCTATAGGAGTCATCTTCGTCCATGTGTGTGGTCACATGGCCTCTGTCCAGGATGGCAGGATGGGGTGACTTAGTTAGAAGGGACCGGCATCCTGGGAGGCACGCCTTTTCAGAGCTCAGTCCCAGGCCTGGTCACCAAAATGTTGAAAACAAAAGTTTACTCCATGGACCACTAGAAATGGGGAAAGCATTGATGGGTTATAACTCAATTCTCAACATCAACAATCTATAACTCTCAAAGAAGATCTGTGATTTCAAAAGAACGACCTGAACCAAAAAGCTTATAATTGCATTGCCAAAGTGCATTTCTGTGATCAGAGGCAAAAGCATAACCAGGAGTGGAAACTCCCTTTATCCCGGGCCTGTGGTTATCTCACTGATATTTTCTACTGTAGATGAATTATTTCATTGTAGATTCCCCTATTTAGAAAATACATGGCATGTGTGCCAGCATTTTCCCATCCTGTACCCATGGCAGACATCACAAATCAACATTGGCACCCTCCCCGCTGAGCCTAGAGGCAGCTTCAGACATACTTCTCCAGGCAGCCATTACGAATCAGTCAGCATTGATCTGGAATGAAATCCTTTGACATTCCTGAATTAGTTTATAATCACAAACAGGAATTGTATATCAAGTTCTCATTACATAGAATACTTAGAATGTCCTCAAGTTGGTTTGTTTGTCTGTTTCCTCATAAGAATGAGGGCAATGGTATCTTGCCATGTTGGCCAGGCTGGTCTCAAACTCCTGGCCTCAAGCAATCTTCCTGTCTCAGCCTCCTAAACTGCTGGGATTACAGCTTTCCACCCACCTTGGCCTCCCGAAGTTCTGGGATTACAGGCATGAGCCACCACACCTGGCTCCATTTTCTTATTTAAGACTAAATACGTCTCTGCTGACATTGCCACGGATAGCCTCCTTTCCTGCCTATTCCTAGTCCAGCTCTGGGACTCTTCTCACCTCTTGTCAGGACCCCTTGAAGTAGGGGATGGGTTGCCCTTCTCCCTGAAGCAGGCAAGAGACAGAGCTTGGTTCATGCAATTCTCTTGCCTCAGCCTCCTGAGTAGCTGGGATTTCAGGTGTGCACCACCAATGCCCAGCTAAGTTTTGTATTTTTAGTAGAGACGGGGTTTCATCATGTTGGCCAGGCTGGTCTCGAACTCCTCACCTTAGGTGATCTGCCCGCCTCGGCCTCCCAAATTTCTGAGATTACAGGGATGAGCCACTGCATCTGGCCTATTCTTTAATGAGAAGAATAGAGCAATGAAGTCCCTGAACTGGGTTGGGCTGGGGGGGTGGAGCATGCCAGGGGCTTTCCAGGAGCATGTGGGTGACTTATTTTAGTGAAAAATTGGCCAGCATAGATTTATCATCCAATATATAGATTTGGCCATCAGTATTCTCATAGCAGCTTCTGCTGATTGCCTTGTTCAATCAACACTAGGTGGAGGTAATATTCCCTTGACATCGCAAGACCCTGGCTTCGTGTCCTGATGTGCCATGTGGACAGGCTGCTCCAACACTCCCTCACCCTGACTTTGTTTTACCAGGCGTTTGCACGGCTCAGCCTATGCAAGGGATTATGGAGCTCAGTGGCTTCTTTTCAGGTTCTGGCAAATGACTGTTCACTCCTTCATGGCAACTCACAGGCCATGATCCCCACTCAATCTTGTGGGTTTGTAATAGCAGCACAGAAAAGCTGTGTTGAACCTTGGCACATCTGTTGGCCTTTCCAGGTGCTCAGGAGGAGAAGGTGAACTGGCTGTGTGTTGTATGGTAAATAAAGGGGCCAGGTTACCTTTCAGAGGTTTGGCACACTGGGTGACTTATGCCCTGACCAGGGACCTGGGCGAGGAACTTAGCTCCATGGCTTGGTGGCCTGAGACCTTGGTCCCATTTGCAAACACAACAGCTGCACTGGAAGAAGCTTTGTCTGGTTATTATTATAGTAACCATCCGGAGGATGCTGCATCCTAAATATTCCTCGGCAGTAGTCCAGCTAAGAAGCACACCTGACTATGCTCTTCTCTGCCTCAGAACCCTCCAGGGAGCTCCACTGCTTACAAGGAAAAGTCCACATCTGGGCACTTAGGTCTCCACGAGCTCCTGTCTGCCTGTGGCTCCAATCTCACCTTTCACTACTTCCTGCATTAAACTTTTGCCCTGAACATTGAGCTGGGTTCATAGTTCCATATTTGCCCTCACCCCCAAATCAGGCTTTGCTCATTCCCAGGATACCTTTCAACTTCCCCACCTCCCCACCTGCCTAACACCACCACTCACTAACAAGGAGCTGTGCTCCGAAGCTTGTGGACCGCTGTGTCATGGAGCAGCTGCCGTGCTCTTGCAGAGGGCTGTCTCTTGACCACAGAGACTGAGCCTTCCCCACCTCTCTAGCCTTTAGTCCCAAGCATAGCCTGGCCTGGTAGCCCCTAGGAAATGTCCACCAAGTGCACGCAAACTCTGGCAGCTGCCCCACAGCTTGACATCCATTTCCTCCTTCACTGTCTTCTATCCTCTGCTCAAACCTCTTAACCGATGCCCCAGTTTTCAAGGCCAGCTTCTTCAGTGTTGTTTGTTCATTCACTCAACTAACAAGGGCTGACCATGCATTGGCCTTGAGGGGCTGAGGAACAAAGCTTGGATGGGAGGCACATGGAAGCAGTGGCAATAAAATCTGTGAAGTCTTCTGTGATAAGTTCAAAGGAAAATGCTAGAGGATCCCAGAGGAGGATGCTACTGCCAACTGTGCAGTGACTCCTCCCAGCTTCCTACTCTGGCTCTCACTCCTCAGCCTGCCCCAGTTCCCTGCTAAGCTACACATTCTCCCGGAAATCGCAGCACACCCATGGCATCCACCTTTCCACTGAAGACTCCTGAGTATTCAGCCCCAACCTCTCTCTGAGGGTCAGAGAAGTTAGGTAACCTGGCTAGGGCCACACAGCTAGGGGCTGCCCAGCAGGGATGGTGCTCTCCCAGGACCATACTGCACTCCTCCAAATCTGCTTTTTGCTCCCGTCCCGTCCATCTCCACCTTCTTTGCCCCACTCTGCATCCTGGGAGGCTGACTTGTGCAGATGCCTTAGTGGGCTCTGGTCCTGGCTGCCTTCCAGGCAGATTTGGCAAGTAGGAAGCTCTCGGAGGAGTGGAGGAAAAAGGAAGATGAAACCGGGGAATTAACTCCTCTGTCATACTCCCGGTGAAGCCACCTAGGTTGGCTGTCCCTTGGCAGAAGGGCATCCTCTCAAGGGAGCTTCTCTACAAGACCCTCTCTTTCCGGTCCAGGCAGCTGTTCTCTACCTGGTCTTCTGGCTGGAGGATGGGAGGAGCTCCCCCACTCTGCAGCTGCTGGCCCTAGGTTACAGCTTTAGCCCTGCCTTTACCTGACACCATGCCCACACCTTTGTGAAAACACCCTCCTTGCATTATCCTAGTTTGAGTGGCTCCCTGTTTCCTTCCGGCCCCTGGTTGACACATGCGCTTTCTGCATGCCCTGGATGGGCGAATAGCATCAATATCTGTACAGCTCTCCTGGCTCCAACTGTGACCATCTCTTATTCTTCTCTCTCTCTCCTCCCACTCCAGGACCTCTGAAGTTCAGCCTTCTGCCCCACTCCCCTCCAGCTGCCTTTGGGCTCTGCTCGTGTTACCCTGCCTGTTGAAACAGTCTTCCGGCCAGCGCAGCATCTCCAGGCATGGCCCCACTCATCCATCTCTCCCTTGCTGAAGGTCTCCTCATGTATCACATGATTCCTTCAGATGGCCCTTCATCACCAGCAAGATGAAACCTAACTTCATCAGTGTGGTAGACAAGACTCTAGCCTTGCCTCCCAGAGGCCAGTCTCTGTCTCCTCCGCTCCCCACGTGCACTGCATTCTATATTTCTGCTGCCATAAACATGATTTATTCTGGCTGGAACATCTTCTGCCCATGTCTGCTGAGTGCACTTCACTCCCCCTGCAGTTCAGGTGTCCTTCCTCCACAAAGCCTTTTCTTTTGATCACTGCATGACCTGTAAAAGCTATCCTGGGACAGCCTGTATTTACTGGACTGAAATGATCTATTTGCCCATCAGTTTCTCCAACTGATACATGGCAAGCAGGAGTTGAATTCAAGAGCAGATTTCAAAGCCTGTGTCCCTTCCATTGCCCTGTACACTGCTCCCCCAAAGAATACCTATTTCTTGGGGTTGTTGGGAGGATTACGTGAGATAATGCACGGGCAGTGTCTGGCACACAGTAGGTGCTCAGTAAATACTGTTATGAATGGGTGACCAGGCTGGGAGCTCCCCACCTCATCTATTCCCTGTGTATCTCCCAGTCCTTCTATTCTCCCACCTCCTCTACCGGGAGTATGTTTCTGGGGGTTACAAATTGTGGAGACTCTCAGTTAGAGGTGAAGCTCCCATTAGCAAAGATTGAATATTGGACTAGCTGTCAGGAAGCCCAGCTTGTTAGGTCAGGAAAGAAAGAAAGAAAGAAAAAATAAATATATATATTTTTTGAGATAGAGTCTCACTCTATCACCCAGGCTGGAGTGCAGTGGCGCAATCTTGGCTCACTACAACCTCCAACTCCCTGGTTCAAGCCTCAGCCTCCCCGCCGAGTATCTGGGACTATAGGCATGTGCCACCACACCCGGCTAATGTTTGTATTTTTGATAGAGACAGGGTTTCACCATGTTGGTCAGGCTGGTCTCGAACTCCTAACCTCAAGTGATTTACCCGCCTCGGCCTCCTGAAGTGTTGGGATTACAGGCGTGAGCCACCGCACCTGGCCAGGCAGGTGTGCATTGTGCATATGTGTGGGTGTGTGATTGTGTCCAAATGCTGAGGAGGTGCTATTCATGGGGGGCAGGAAGATGGATCTTGCCTCTCAAGCAGTCTTGTTCACCAGCAGGCCTCATCAGGCTGTATCTCCAAACTTCTTGCTTTGGAAATTTCACATGGACCCTTCCTAGGATCAGGAAAAATGTTTTCTTAAATAGAGTACCTTAATTCTATGACTCTCCTTGAGTAGCACTGAGAGATCTTGACCACTTAAAACATTCATTTATTTCCCACATACCTGGCGAAATTCTATTTTGCCAGAGGCCTCACTGCCCTACAAGGTTATGTTACGTGCCAGTGGAATTTCACTATTAGGGGAATCCCGGACAGTTCAACTTGTAGAAGCAGAAGGAAGGAGCAGATATCCAGTTATGTGGGGATACGTGGGATTATGGGGCTTCTCCTCTTGGCCTAGTGGGGTAGAGTTGACAAAAAGGACAACTGTTATCGACCCCATCTCCTCCCTCTCCACCCTAATGGAGGAAGAAGCTTCCTGAGAGAAGCTACTTCCTGAGCTCAGCCTTGCTGGTCTCCTCTGGAGAGTCATCCCCTCCCCCAGAGAGCCATGTTGCCCTCTCTGAGCATTTGCGAGGCTAGGCTGGGCTGGGCGGAGAGAGTGGAGACAATGCCTGCACGCCTTCCTTCTTACCATCTGCACAAGCATTGGCCTCTGAGTGAAACCTGGAGAGCCTCTGCCCCAGACGCTGGGGACCTGTGCATCTTCGTCCCCTTGTGTCTCCTCCTGGCGCTGGCCAGGGGCCTACGAGGTGCACTTGGAACCAACTAGTCCAAGTCCTTGGTGAACTTGTTATTTTCCTTAGTTCTCTCCATCCTCCTGGCCCTTTTGGGGACCTGCCACGGTGCCTGGTGAGAGTGGTTGCCCAGCAGAAGCTCCGCCTGCACTCTCAGCCCACAGTTGGGCAGGTCAGAAGGCTGGGGCGTGGGAGAGAGCCACCTGCTGGGAGGTTCTGGCTTTGCTGCTGCTACTGACAGCCCCAGGCCTTTCCCCATGTGACCAGCCCATCAGACTCATGCCCCTGAGCTAACCAGCACCCAGGGCTTCCTGGAAGTACAGTCGGACAGTGTTTCATGCCTGTCCTTCTAAGGAGTTTCTGTAGGATTTCCACATGTGGTTTCTCTGCCCTGCTCCCCTTAGAGCCACCCATATGACTCTGTTTCCTTCTTTTCAATCTTTTAAAATGGTAGTGAAGTGTGAATAACGTAGAATTTACTATTTTAACCATTTTTGAGTGTACAATTCAGTGGCATTACGTATTTTCCTTCCTTTTTGCTCCTGGCAGCCTTAACAGTAAAACAGTGGTCCTGTCTGTTTCCCTGCAGGCCACAGGGTGGGTGTCAGGGGTCAACTTGGATGCCCCATATCTCCCATTTTCTTGAAAAGTTTCTATTCTGACAACCACCCATTTGGTAAATGTAAACTTCCACCGAATCTGTCTTCCTTTAGCAGAAATCTAATGGGAGGCTTTTTAAATTAAAAAATTAGAGTGAGTTGGCCTGGTGCAGTGGCTCACGTCTGTAATCCCAGGACTTTGGGAGGTTGAGGCGGGCAGATCACTTGAGGTCAGGAGTTCAAGACCAGCTGTCCAACATGGTGACACACCGTCTCTACTAAAAATACAAAAATTAGCCAGGTGTAGTGGCGTGTACCTGTGATCTCAGCTACTTGGGAGGCTGAGGCATGAGAATTGTTTGAACTCAAGACACAGAGGTTGCAGTGAGCCAAGGTTGCACCACTGCACTCCAGCCTGGGTGACAGAGCGAGACTCCATCTAAAAAACAAAAACAAAAAAATTAGAGTGAGTTGGTCTTGATTTCACCTATTCCTAACTTTTACCAGCCTATGTGAGGAAGGAAAGAGCACTGGACCCAGAGCCTAGAGCACCTTAAAGGCTGCTGGCTTCTGTGGAGCTGTCATCAATGGGGAGAGGGGACTCTAGTCAGCTGGTGAAGGGCTCGGGTCCCTGGCTGCTTAGAATGAGGACTTGTCGGATCTTTCCCCAGAAGCTTGCAGTTGTTTAGGATACAGCCAATGTGCTGTCTTTGAGCAGGAGCCTGCCTCTTGATGCACTGTGTTTGTATCAGAATGCTTCTGGGTACAAGAGATAGAGAGCCTGGCTTACAGTCACTTAACATGTGATCAAATCAAGGATCCAGGTTCTTTTGTCTTTCTGCTCTGTCATCCTCAGCATTGACTTTTTTCCTAAGACTGGTTATCCCTATGGTCCCAACTCTCCAACCCCCTTTGGTGGAAGGAGAAAGGCTCCATGATTCTTTGATTCACCCAGCTGTAGAGGGAAAGAAACCACTCTCCCAAGTATAGTCTTTATGGCCTTCCCCTCTGACGAATCAGGCCAACATAGCTCACCTCTACACCCCTGTATCACCAGTTACAGGATTGACTGTTCAAGATTCAGCACTGGTGCTGGGAATACAGTCAGCCTTCAAAATCACAGCTTTGAAGTTCCCTGGCGAATTGCAATACATGTAGAGGAGGTACACACTGAGCAAAGCTTGGTTAGAAGAAAAGACATGGGGAGTGGTCCCCTCCAGCAATACTTTTCAAAATGTGGATCGACATCCATTAGTGGGTCCTGAAATCAGTTTAGATCACAGCTTATGGGTCAAATTCAGCCCACCACCTGCTTGTATAAATAAAGTTTCATGGGAACACAGCCACCACCCCTCGCTTCCTGTTGTCAGTGGCAGCTTTCCCACTACAGTAGCAGAGTTAATTACTTGTGACAGAGATCATATAGTCATCAAAGCCTGAAATATTTACTCTCTGGCCTTTTCAGAAAATATTTGCTGATCCCTGGTTTAGAGGGATCATTTGCAACAACATGGATGGAACCAGAGATCATTATGTTAAGTGAAATAAGCCAGGCACAGAAAGACAAACTTCACATGTTCTTATTTGTGGGAACTAGAAATTGAAATGATTGAACTCATGAAGATAGAAAGTAGAAGGATGGTTACCAGAGGCTGGGAAGGATAGTAAGTGGGTAGGGTGGGGGAGGTAGGCATGGTTAATGGGTACAAAAAAAAGGAAATAAGACGTAGTATTTGCTAGCAAGAAAGGGTGACTATAGTCAAAACTAATTTAATTGTACATTTTAAGAGTATAATTGGATTGTAACACAAAGGATGAATGCTTCAGGTAACAGATACCCCATTTACTCTGATGTGATTGTTACACATTACACACCTATATCAAAATATATACCCCCCT